>NW_019104643.1:401305-427857 GCF_001995035.1 Momordica charantia
ATAACCTTTAAATTTGTTTCAAAACAATCCTTTCATCAAATTTTGTATTAAAATGAAGACGAAAATGTGATGTGGTGAAAGTGGTTAAAAAAAATAGAGATATATGTACACGTAGACATATGTGGCAGGTTTTAAATATGTCATTGAACTTTAGGTTAAGCTTCAATTACGTCCCAATCCTTGGTCGGTTATATTATAAAGTCCTATGTCTTTGTCAACGAGACCTACTCCTTGGGCGCAAGAGTTTGAAATTGTTTTGATTCACCTGATAATGAAACATAATTAAGGACCACTATTGCTGGATAAATTGCTTATCTTTGAAGATGAAAATTATCTTCCATCGTCAGTCAATCATTTTCTTTGTTGTTCTTCTACTCCCATGAACCCGCTTTCGACCGACCCAACTCTTTCCGTAGTTTTTCTCATATGAACATATTCTTTGTGAAACTTTCTCTCTTATCATTTCACTCTCCTTCAACTTTTGCTCATTAAAATTGTTGATTTTTACTAGTCCATGAGTTTTCTTACAATGTATGGCTTCCCCGCAATATCCAATAGAACTCTTTAACTCCCAATTTTTTTTTCTCCCTTGCAACTCAATGCCACATGTAACCTCCACCTTTACAACTTATGGTCATGTCATAGTCGCACAAGAGTCTTACCACAGGAATGCAAACATTTATCGTTAAGGGAGCTTGTGAGTAGTGGAGCTAGGAGACGAATATCCGAAATCGGAAGAAACAAACCTTGTGGGACCTAAAGAAAATCGTCGGCCTTTCTATTTATGGTCAAGTTTATGACGAGTACACTCCTTGAATGAAGAGTTGTACAGCTTTGACGAGATATCGAAAGAGAAGTACCATTCGAAGTGTGCCTGATAACTATTCGCGAAGTACCAATGCTTGGCGCTTCATAATCAATATACAACAGTTGGAGCTAAAAGAATAATGATTGTTTTGAAACAACTTTAAAGATTAAGAGTTAAAATGAAAATTACAAAACAAAGGACCATAATTGAAACATACCTTAAAGTTCAAGAGCATAATTGATACATGATATCTGTGCCCGTATGCTATTTTTACGATTCACTATCACGGCACATTTCTATCTTTATTTTAAATGAAAAGTGGATTGAATGGTTCTTTTGAAACAATTTTTTAAGGTTAAAGGGTAAAAATGAAACTTTTGAAAGTTCATATTTTTTGTGTACCACCTGATATGAATGCCCATAGGATTTTGAATTAGGATAAACTTTTATTTTCGACTTTTTATGTAATTTTTATTCTTTCTAATTTTACCCTTTATTGAACATATTGAGTAGGGATATTTCAATCATTTTGTTTTTTATTTTTATGATTTATGGTTTATTTGGAGGGGGATCTGAAGTCTGACGTTGTTTAAGAGATAAATCCATTTTAATGAAATTTTAGCCACCGAGGTTTTCCTTTCAAGTTTAGCCACGAAGCTTTCTTGAACCTATTGTTATTTCATGTTTATTTGAATCCGTGCCAAGAACGTTCAAGTATTGATCGATCATCCTATCTTGTGGAGTGTTCAACTCTTGTCGAGGGTTTTAGTGTTCGAGAACTAGGGGTTCAGTAACCAAAGAGTTCCTAATTCCTTTGATATAACCATCTCTTTTAATAATTCTCATTTGGGGTTGTTGCATGTATCTTAATGTTCTTATTTTAAAATTTCAGTTTATATATTTTCAGTTTTTTTAACTGAGTTCCTACATTTTCATTCTTGAGTATTGGTTTTAATTTATGATTTTTCTCTAAAATTTATGTTACAATTATTTCAGACCTAAGTTGTTTTTGTAACGTAGTCCGAAAAAATCTTTGTAAACTTCCAGAAGTAGTTAATTTAAGAAATAATTTTGGAGCATATTTTAATAGAGAAAAACAGAAGAAAAACAAAAGGGTTTTTAAAATCACATCTTTATTAACCATTTAATAAATCATCCAAAAATTTAGAAAAAATCACTACAGATTATCACAAAATCCAAAAATAAATTCCCAAACATCCTCATATTTAAAACATAATTTTTATTTTCAAAAAAACCAGTAAATGAATATGGAACACATGACAATTACAACACAGTCGTACCATCATTTAAGAATAATTTTTTAATTCTCTTTTTCCCAAATAATATACTTGTAATTAATTTTAAATTTCGCATTCATATATGTTAGCACTAGGAGCAAAAATTCCACGATTACAAGAATAGCAAAAATCGTCAATCTAACTACAACTTAAATGATTAAATATCAACTTTTAAATTATACGTTAGAATTCTGACCGTCTATTTGCAATGTAATATTAAAAATTAAAAGGCAAAAAGATATAAGACAAAAGAAAAAAACACAATAATAATAGATACTATATCAATGAAGAACAAAGAAAAAAAAAACCCTCGAATTCATGATACAGATATTCACAGATCGCAGCTTCTGCAGCAAGCAAAATTTTTTCTTTTCTTTTCTTTTTTTTTTTGAAAAACACTGTTTTTTGTTCTCTTCCTATAATTCCATTTTTCCAATACACATTCTTATGCAATCAAATTCCAATTGAAAATTAAACAACTAAAAAAATGTAATCATCATTGGAATTCGGCTTACCATTTGGATTTACATATTACCATTTTCATCTACTGATGATGACTCGGACGCTGAGTCATCTGTTGTCGAGTTGGAAATCGCCTCTGATTGGCTGCTGTTTTCGCTGTCCGAACTCACCGATGCCTTGTCATCGCCACGTTGTTTCAAGAACCAGTACATTATACTTGCAGTCAATGTGAGGATCATCTTTTGATTCACCTGATGGTAGAGATAAAACAAAAATTTGAACATTAATAAGTTGTTAAGGAGGTTAGAATTTTATTTCAATTTTGGTGCCTGTAGTTTTTAAAATTTTATTATAAAGTTTATAATTTGGTTAAAACTCTCAAAACGTCTATGTCATTATCTATTTTCGTTCATGACACAGTTTTAGCCGTGACAAAGAGAAAATTTGTGTAACAAGCCTACACCCTCGCTCTAAAAAATAATAATAAATAAATAAATACTTGGGACTTCTTTAGTAGCTGTTCCTATTTTTTGTTTTTCATTTTCAAAAATATTTTTAAAATTGGATAAAAATTTTGGGAACAACAAAATAAGTTGCTTGTTTTCCATTCATGTTTCTAATTTTCTTCAAAACATAGATAAAAGTATTTATTTTTTCATTTTTAACTTATAAAATGCATAATAAATATGAAAAAAAATTAATATAACATAAAAAGTTTTAATATTTAATTTTTACTTCTTTCCATTTAAAATTTTAGAGAATAAAAAAAAAGAAATAGTTACCAAATATGTTCCATTTATTTTTTCAATAAAAAAGAAAGAACAAGAAACCGTTGTCAAACACAATTTTATTTTTCTTGATTGAAAAACAGAAAAAGAGAAATAAGAAACAGAAATGAGAATAAAAAACAAAAAACAAGAAACGAGAGACCAAAAACAATAAATATGAATATTATCAAACGGACCTTAATTTTCTCTATATTTTATCCGGCTAAAATTTTAATAGAGTCAACCAATATAACCTTTCATATATACCTTATATCAAAGGTAAACTCATCCGACAAATTAGTTAAAATTAGAAGAACCAAACTTGAAACCAAACTTGAAATTTACCCTAATATACATCATAATATTGTAAATATAGTAAATTTTCGTTTCATCTTTCATTTGACCATTGTTGAATTTATGAATGTAGATATTAAAAATTAGGTAGAGAAAAAAAAAAGGAAAAAAAGTTGTGTTAAAAGTTTGGGGAAGTACCTCAGTGATGTCTTCGGGAAGCAGAAAGATGGAACATCCAAGCTTTCTTGCAATGCTAATGATGTAGGTTGCGTTCATCTTTTTCTCCTCGTCTATGATTACAGCAACACAGCAAACAATTAGAAAATCTGTAGACACGTGGGGGTGGGGGTGGGGATGTCTTTTCTTTTAAAATTTATTAAAACAATGTTTCACATTTAAGTTTTATCCTCTGAATTTGAAGAGTGTTGATAATAAACAAGTTCATGTGACCTGTTTTTGTTTCATCCTAATTACTTTTCTTTACTTTGAAAAAATAAATTGTTTTTTAGTAGTTTATTTGTTTTAGATTTAAGTTAAAATATTATTTTGGTCTTTGGTTCATTGGTTACTGTACTTTCAACTTTGATTCATTTATTTTCAAAATATTTATTTGAATTCCTGTACTTTTAAAAAGTAACCATTTTGATCCTTATTTGCAAAATCTTAAAACAAATCTACACATAACGGAAACTCTTTAATATAAAATAATTGTTACCTTTCAATAAATAATTGAGTGTATTGTCATGTTGAAATTATCGTAGACAAAACGAGATTAAAAATAAAATTGAGGGACTAAAATGATCGATTTTTAAAAGTGCAAGAACAAAAATGAACATTGTAAATACAGAAACTAAAATGAACCAAGGTAGAACCAAAATGAAAATGTTGAAAGTAAAAAATGAAAATGAATCAAAGTTATTAGTATAGAGAACAAAATAATATTTTAACCTAGAATTTGCATATCTCAAACATATAAATATTTCTCTTTTTTATTTTTTTGTTTTTAGTTTTTTGAGAAATATAAGCATCTGATAACTATTCATGTTTCTCGCTCATCTTTTAAAACGTTTTCAAAATATGGTATGAAACAATCAAATCAAATTTGTTGTTTTTTGTTTTCATTTCTAGTGTTTTTCCAAAACATAGATAAAATATATTTTATCATTCTTTAACTTGTAAAATATATAATAAATAGAAGATAAAAATTTTGAATATTTAATTTAAAAGATTAGTTTTTATATAAAAAATTACTTTTTAAATTTAAAATTTAAGAGCATAAAAAACAAAAAATATTTATCAAACATATTTTTTGTTTTTTAACAAAAAAATAATTATCAAATACAACCCACTTGCTATTTACTAAAAAAAAAGGAAAGAAGAAAAAAAAAACAAGAAACAGGAAACAGTATGTATCAAATGAGTACAACAATTTTCAAAGTTTAGGGCAAGATTTGAAGGTTGTTTTTTGAGTAAGATTTGAAGTATTTCATAAGAAAAAGAAACGGAAATAAGAAAAGATTCCTCGGCGAAAACGGAAATAAGAAAAAGGGAAAATAGTTTAATATTATATGAGATGCGAAATAATTTAGCAAGTAAGAAGGCGCATCACAAAAGCATACCGGTGACTCCTTTGGTAACAAGACTCCAATTGACAACTCTAGGCTCCACGGAACTAAGAAGCTCCAGGAAAAATGTTCCATTCGACAAACTTTTGTCCTGTAGATAATATAAGTCGTTAGGAAGTATCAATTGCAGCCTTAAAATTACAATATCATTCACTTTGGTTCAGGATAAAAGATTTGGCGGTTAGTGACGACAATTAAGGTTTAAATCTTAGCCTCAATTTTTAAATGTTATATTCTAATCTCAATGTTCTTATAGTTAATCTAACTAATTGTTCAATAAAAATTCAAATCCATTTTGAAAAATCACCTTGAGCATAGTTTAATTGGTTAAGGCACATATCTCCGACCAAAATATCAACCCCACATTTTATGATTAAAGAAAATTCATTTTGAAACCTAATACCTAACATACTATATATACTACATATTGGCCGTAGGATTTGTTCGAAGAGACATTAATTAAAAGATAAATGAATAAAAAATATGTTCATGCTGAGTTTTTATTAAGCAATTAATAAAAGGGATTACAAAATATTTGAAAGTTTAAGTTAAAATACTATTTTGATCCTGTATTTTCAGCCTTGATCTTAGTCCATGTAGTTTGAAATGATTCATTTTGATTCATGTATTTTTAAAAAATGACTATTTCAGTTCTTCTTTACACAATTTTAACACAAATTTTACACATAACATAAATTTTTAATATAGAGTAATGTTTACATTTTAAGACATATATTGATTATAATGTCGGGTTGAAATTGTGATAGAAAAATGAGATTAAAAATAAAGTTAAGGGACCAAAATAGCAAGGACAAAAAATGAACCTTTTGAAAGTATATGGACTAAAATGAACCAAAACGAAAACCACGTAGATAAAAATGAACCAAAACTAAAAGTACAAGAACTAAACTATAGTATTTCAAACGAAGTCCTTTAAACAAATTTTAAAAACTAAAATATGGTAAGAAAAATCCCAAAGTTTAAAGACAGAATGTGCACTTGTAAGGAAATAGTTAGAACTTTGCATAAAAAGCTCTAATTAACAAGAACCTCAATCTAACGTGACTTAAATAAATAAAAATAAATAAATAAATAAAACAGAGAGTTATAAAAGAAGCAGTACCTTATAGCTATCCATGCGACACTGGCTCCCAGAGCTTCTCACTTTGCTATTTGCCCATTGCAAAATATCAGCATCAGTGATTTCCTTTCCAAAGGAGTGAAATCTTAAATTTTTTAAAAGTTGAAGGATGTTGTATCGCATCAGTTGCCACAAATAAGCTGAAAAGAAACCTTCACCTGAGTAACTAAAATCATCTTTAGTAATAATTTCTGGGTAACAAGTGACGAAATTGACTGGCTTACCCAATATCAGTTTTTTATTCCCTTGCACAATATCATTTCCAGCAATATTAACCAGAGAGAACTTCAATTGTTTCCCTATTTTGACCACTTGGTTGCAGTTCTCTACTTTTCTAAATGGCATTTTAATTGGAGGCTTATTTGCAATCTTCCAATTAACAATTCCTGGGGACACCTTGTCCAGCGTCTCAAGAAGAACCCACCTGAAAAATAAAGGGAAAAAAATCATTTCCTTCGCAGTTAATCTTATCTATCAGTTTATAAACATAGACACAAGAACAATTCCAATTCTATAAAGCACTTCTCGACAAAACTGAATACTATTTAGCGGTTAAAACATAATAATGCAGGAAAATATAAAATCATTTTTACCCATTCCTAAGATCCTCAAAGACATTATTGATATAAGTTGAAAGCCCCATGCTATTTATCCATAAACGGAATGCTCTCTCTTCCCTGGAAATTTGGGCGTCGTCTGGCATTGTCTCTAGAAAAGATATCTGCTTCGTTTGCGTAGACAGCCCATTCCTAAAAAGTATTGTAAATGGCATTAACAACTTCAACAATAATAAGCAGGGGACAAGAAGGTACAAAGAGCATGTGATATGAAAAACAAACAAACAAACAAGTGAATAGTTCACAGGACAGTCACTTAATGGCATCAAATATTTAAAGATGTACTGGAATCCTAGTTACAGATCATTTTTACACAGAATTTGGTTATTTTCCACTTATCTCAAAATTCAAGCAATCCACGAACTCGTATGTACCAACAAAATGCATGTGCATTTAGTTGTATATCCATAGATAAATAGTTGCATATTCTTTTTGTTGGTTTATATGCAGGTTAGAACGTAACTTCACATTCATGTCTATGTTTATAGGTCTATTTTGCAGAACAAGCACATAGGTTAACACAGACAAACTAGGAGGGGCTTTCACAGTTGTAGTATGGAACAAAAATAGAGGATATAAATATTAAGGATGGGTTTCCACCAGAGAAAATAGTCCGTAGAACTGGATTGTAGGAAATATGAACCAAGTGCAGCTCAGCTCAAGAAGTAGATTCTTTCTCACCTATGTTGAAAGATATGAGCAACGAAAGCGAGATTCAAATTTGGTGAACCCTCCACAATATCTCTTGCCGTGAGATATCTTTTGCAGCCCATCTTATCTGCATGTTCAAGAACCAACTTTGCTCGTTCTAAAGGATCTTTAACTGTAAATGTCGATGGATTACTGTGCTCAGGTGCAAGAACTTTTAAAAGGTAAGCATATGCTTCTGCATCCTGCAGGGCAAATATCTCAAGTGTTCAAAAAATGAAAAAATATCTAAAGGAGGAAAATCAGAATACACACTATGGAGAACATGATTTACATATTTTTGGTAAGTTAGAATTAGGAGATTCAGCTTGTATTAATAATAATATATTTGTGCATACAATTTCAGCATTTAAATGTGAACATAGTAGAAACTTTTATGTTTGACTATCCTATTAGAATATGGTAATACAAAATGCGAACTTCTTTATCAGCACAAAGTACAAGTCGTCCAACATAGATACTGATTTCTATTTGAAAGATAACTGTACGAGTTATGCATAGGAGCTAAAAACTTACAGCAGTGTCAACTTCGAAATTTGTAAGTGTAGATCAAGTATCCAAGTTAGATCAGTAATATAGGAAAGGAGAAAAGATAAGCTAATCTTGAAATAAGAAAGATATGTAAACCAAAAAGCACCAATTCTACCTTTATGTCAGAAGAGAAGTTCGTTACTATCTTTTTGTATCCTCCTTTCCTTAGTTGAAAATTCATCCACCTCAATAAGATCTTTTCTGGCGGTAGACTCATCAACTCCTCCACATCCTGGCAGTTAGAGAATTTGATGTCTCTCAAATAAATCTTTTTACTGTTAAAAATTTTGTAAAATATGTGACAAAGCATATATAATCAAAATATGATCATTACCTTACTATCATCAACCAACTCCACCAACTGAGGTGTCTTTTTCAGGTTGAGATCTGCCAATAATTGTATCTGGTACAATAACGATTACGACAAGTGAATTAATCTAAATATAAATCACGATATTTATGCACCATGTTTGACATAGAAAAGTAATTTTAATTGATCTATTGTTAGAGACTGTAAAACAACATAATGTTAAAAGAATATCGTAGTATTTTACCTTAATGATCTGAGATATAAGTCCCAGTACAAGATGCCGCTGCAAATAAAAACAGATGATTTAGAACCCATTGTGATTAGTAAAGTTGTAAAGATTACTTGGCATTCTGAAATTGATGAAATGGTGCAAAGACAAGAACATGGTTAGACAAAGTTAATAAATAAATTGGAAAAGGATTTATGTTGATGATTACAGAATACTACTTCAAAATAACTTAGACGAATGTAGTCTCCAGAAATCTTCTGATCACTCTTGAGCAATTTGATTATTTTAGGACATGATTAATACATTAGATAATGAATTGTTTAGATTTGCATCAGATAATTCACTACGTTGCAGTTCCATTTTTGAAAGAGACACTTCAGCCAGAAGACTGAAGGACCAATGGTTATTTTTAGTGTCTAAAATGTTAAAAGGAGTCGCAAGAAATAAAGAACAGAGTGGCGTACAGTGGGAGATAAACAGTACTACAATTAGAACTAGCAGGGAGTAACCTATATAAATGGCCAAGCATTTGAACTTTTTCATAGTAAATTAACTTGAAAAAGAAAAAAAACAATCAGAAAATTGAAAAGAACCGCGTCATTTTGTCTCTGCCAATTTAATTAATTACATGCCAACTCTTGTTAAACCCTATCAGCTTTAAGTTATGTAATATCATTTGCAACCAATTTCTTCTAAAAATTCTGTAAACCAATATCATAGGCTTTAAGGAGTCACTTTTTTTTTCCGAAGATACTCACGAATTGAATGTATGGAAAATTGAGTAGATGTAAGATAATAATGTCTCAAAGGGAAGATATAAGAAATAAACTTCTTGACTCTGTTTATTCTGATAGCAGAGAGAGAAATATGCATACCCTTCCTTCAATAAAATCCTGTGTTCCAATATTTACTACGGTGCACCCAATGGCCTTGGCAGAGTTGAGGCAAAGTGTATGATTTTCATTTCTTTCCCAAGGATTGAGCACAGCCTTCGTATTGATTGCACGATCATCAATAGTTCCAGGAACCGCCACGTTGATTAGTTTACTGTTTCCACGAATAACAGAATTTGTCGTTGTAATCAAATCCAATCAAATTAAGAATAAAGGTGATCGAAAAGTAAAGTAAACAAGAAAGAAAACTTACCAGAGAAGAACTCCGTCCTTTGCAATCTCGAATAGATTATTTGTGGAAGGGTCTATCGGAAGGTATCTCTTAAGAAATTTATCTTGTGAAAGGTAATTGTTGATATGTGCAACATAAGACGCCTTCTCCGATTCGCTAATCGTATGAAGCAGTGTAGTGGTGGCGGCCTTGAGAAATGCCGATGAATTTTTCGCACCACTTCCAGTTCTAGCACTAGCATGAGCTTGCAATTTCAGATAAATCTGCAACGTTCACAACAAGTGATACATCAGAATTTACGTTTCTTTCTTTTCAACATCTTCGTCGAGAAAATAAACAAAACCGAGATCGATCGGCCTCTCCGCACCTCTCTCTCAAATCAGATTAAAGAAAAGCAGAAGAGAACATACTTTAAGGAAGAACTCGTAATCGACTTCATCATCCTGATTCTGATACAAATCTTGAATAAAGGAAGCTCTCTCTTGCTCCGTAAGATTCTCTCCCACAACTTTAAGCCTGGACATCTTGGAAGGCAAGTCTCGGAGCGCAAGCCTCCCGTTCTCTCTCTTCATACTCAAGAACTGTCCACACAACCAAAAAAAATCCACAAAATCAAACTAGATCGAAATTCCAATTCCAACAACAACACACTGAAAGAAACAAACAGCAAAACGAAATCAAGAACGCCGCAGCCTCCACAGTGCAGACATTGATGAAACGAAAAAGAGAAGGAAGGATGAAGTAAAGTTACAACTTACATGAGAGTTGAGGCTGCGGAGCTCGACTTGAGTGAACTGGTTGTGGAGAGATGGATCTGAGACGAGAATGCCAACGTAGGCGGCCATGGCGGCGATTGTTGAGGTTGGGAATCGGGAATCGGAGAAGGAAAAATGGGGATTGCGAGTGTTCTTCAGGGGAAGAAGATGATGATCAATGGTGGTAGGCCAAAGGGGGATAGTTAGGACGGTGTTTCGAGCTGTCAGAATTTCAAAGTTTGTTCGGTGAGAGAAGAGAGAGAAACAATTCAAATAATGACTGCACTCTCCCCTTCTTCCTCTTTCTCTCTCTAAAGCTACAAAGAGAAGTGAGCGTTGCACTCAATTTGGGGCCACTGTTGTCGTTTAGATTTAAAAAAAAAAAAGGGCCTTTTATTGTTATGACGAAAATGTCCTAAACGTCGATAAAAATATTGATAGATCAGGTATTTCTGAAAATATTATAAAAGTAAAAATTGGTAACAAATTAACCTTTACTGTTTAAAATAAGTTTAAAATGATTAATTAACATTTGGGTGATGTTTTGGTGATATTTTTTATATTTTATAGATTTTTTCACAATAATATAAAAATATTAATTTATTTCTAATATCATGTCAAATCTACGGATACATTGAAATATCTATAAAATTTGACATGGGACGAAAATTAAATACTCCCCCAGCCTCCAGTTTTGACGTCTCCATTTTGTAAGAGTTTTTTTTAGAAATTTATTTGTTATAATTCTTGACTCTAGTTTTGTTTTTTTATTTTTGAATAAATACTTCTTTTGTTGTTAGTTTTTCCAAGAGAGGGCTTTTTTCTTAGTCTTAAGTTTTAATAATTTCACTATTTTGAATCTCTCCCTGAAATTTGAGGGTTGTTGTTAAGGGTGAAACTAAAAGTATACATGTGACTCTCCCACCTTAAAAAACATGTCTAAGCTTAAGTTTGGAGGTAGTGAAGATGATCCAAATGTGCATAGGGTGGAGTTCAATTGGGCTCTGACCAGGAAGAAGATTATACTTTGACGAAAGTATTGGGATTGGTGAAGTCAAATCGACGTTAGAACGAGTCAGAATCGAGTCGGGATGAAGCAGGAATGGAAAAGGATCAAGGAAGTGGAGATGCTGGTCGAGGAGGCAGTGCCATGACACTGTCATGAAGGCGGGCGTGCCAATTTTATTCCATTTGTAGCGCCATGGCGCTGTAGCGATGGCTTATAAATATTGCAATTTCAGTTTTAGGTTTTTTGAGCCGTCTGAGCTGTTCTAAACTGTTTTGAGAGTATTTTTGTGGCAGATTTCAAAAAGAGGCATGAGGTATTGGCAAAAGCATGGGGGTAAACCAAGATCAACGTATTCAGGATAATTAGATCTTGATTCTATTGTGAGTTTTTAATTCTTGTACATAAGTAAGTATAGTATGTTATAATACTTAGAAGCTAGATAACTTTTGTTGGGACCTCTAAATGGTGAATATTTGGGGAGATATTTGAGTGCTTGTACCAATCTCATATTAGTGGAACCTGTACCTGAGCAGAAGACTGAATGTAGTCATTGTTGGGTGAACTAGTATAAAATTCTTTGTGTCGGTATTACTTTCTCTTTAATCTCCTATTGTCTGCGATTGATTTGATTTACTAGATATAACTGTTGAAGGGGAAATTGTTAGAATCTTAATTTCCCAACAGAAATATCTCCTGAAAACGGGTAAAATGTCACTTTTGTTGGCAGAGGATTTAGTAACATTCAATAAAAGATAGGTTGAATGGCAAGAACGAATTAATGTCATAATAGTATAGTGACGTATCTTAATGCTCTCCTCATAAAAGACGAAGTCCCACTTTCTCAAAGGTACACAATCTCTATACACTTTACTAAGCTAAGCTTGACCCTAGACCTGAAGAAGATGAGTCCCAAAATAAAAATGTCTAAAATTTTATGGAAAACAAAATATCTATGTGGATCTTGCCAACATGCCCTAGCTAGGCTGCTAGAGGGTACCTAGTGTTCAAGTACTTGGTAGCTTGAGAATCGAGTCAGTGGTGATGTTTTTATTTTTTGTTTTTTGTTTTAAATTTTATTAAGAAACATAAATATTTGACAACTATTTATATTTTTTTGTTTCTCAATTTTAAAATCTTTCTTAAAATTGTACAGAAATTTTATAAACAACAAAAACAAATTTTTTATTTCTTGTTTTTATTTTCCATTTGTTCCAAAATTTTGTTTTATCACTCTTGATGTTAGGACCATATAATTCTATTTTTCTTCATTAAAAATTAGAAAACGAGAATGTTACAAAACAGATCCTACCTAAACAAGTCGTATAGCCTAATTATCAAATGAGAAGGCACTTAAGTTGGTAGGTTATAGTCCAACCGATTGGAAAATTAAGGACATGTTTGGCATGTAATCCAACAATCTGCATTCTATTTTGTGTTATCAGATTTAATAATCAAATAAGTTGGGCGAATATGTGTTTGACACTTTTTTTAAACAATTCCAACTCTATAATTGAAATAGCGAAAATTTTGAAAACAATTTTTATGTTCTCAATAGTTTCAGATTTTGAATTCGAAATTTTGAAATCCATGCAAAATTGCATTAAAAATGATAAGAACTTTTGATAAATACAATATTTCATGTTATAATCTCATTTTATTATTTTTTTACTTTTTTTAGATAAATTTTTTAATTAAAACATGTATAATATAATATATTCTAAATTCTATAATATTGTAAAACAATAATCCTACAAAATTTATAACAAAAGTAATAATAGATTATTTTAGATTGAACAAAAAATTTAATTAGTAACTATTCTAGTTTACAAATATATTACTAAACACATTCAATGTTTTAGATTGAGATTCAATTTCCAAATCTGGTACCAAATAATTGAAAATAAGAAATACAACTCTATTTAAATTGAATCTCTTGTTTTCTAATTTTTATTTCCTAATCAACAACCAAACACACTCTAAGAAATTTTGGTGATCGATCATTTCGAGACTCAAATATAAGTGAGGTCCATTTTATATTTTGAATGGGTTTTAGTAGATACATTTTGATGTATGTATTCACTTGCTCAAAATGATATACAAGTGAACCATAAATTAAAGGTTGAAATTTCACACCAAATGGAATTTTTAATCATTTTAATTGCCAACAAAAACATTTTAATTTTGTAAGCACTATTTCACACCTACATAAAAGGACTTTTTATATATCCCTTCTTCAACAATTCTGTCTCTTATCATTACAATAAAATTATTCTTTAGTGTCAGTTTTTAGCCGATATCATATATATATGTATATACACGATGTCAGTTCTGCAACCGACATTAATTCTAGTATCATTGTAGCCTTCGATGTCGATTACTAAACAATATCGATTATAAACCGATATCAATTATCCAATATGAATAAACATGCTTAAGCTACTAGAACTTCTAGCCAATTTTGTAGTTATATTGTTATGTTATTTGATTTCCATGTTTTTATAACATGATCATGTGCTTTGTCTGGCATGATTGTACATTGTTGTTGTTATATTATTATTCACGTAATTTTCCTTATTAAATTTCCATATTTATGGATTGTAGCAAGAACAATAAGAGACCAGGTTACCTGATCAAGGTGGATTGTAGCAGCTTGATCAGGCGAGCGAGGCACTTGGATCACTAGGTCAAACTTCGATTAGGTGAGATCAAAAGCCACCGAACTCAAATGGATCATAGTCTATCTAAATACTAAAACATGCTTGAGGGTTATGATAAGGTCACATTGTAAACCTAAAAACGTGTCAAACAACGTTATTAGTACCGTGTGTTTTTGTATACTCAACCTCTTCTAATCTTCATATTATAGGAAAGATGAAGAAAATATCGATGTAAATTCTTTAGATACCAAACTTAAAGACTCAAACTAATTAACTTGAGGGGTATTTAGTGGTAAATATCACACCAAAGGAGAGAGATAATTCAATAAAATAATATATGTTAAGGATCCCATGTTGGAAAAAAAAAACGAAGTTTACACAAATTTATGATAGACATTGGTTACTCTTCTTATTGTCTATTGGTTTTGAGATGGAACCCCATAAAAACTGATATGGTATCAGAACCCAGAAGCTCAACGAGCATTCACCATCAGAACATGAAATCCCACGAATATTGATAATATATAAAATAATTTGTAAAAATAACCTATTGTGATCAATTATTAAGAGAAATAGTTCAAAAATGTTATTAAAATTATTAATTTTCTCTCTCATAGGAATTATTATTGTGAAAAGGATAGCATAAGCACTATCAATGGCCAAGAACTCTCTTGTAAAGAAATTAATAATTGAAAGATTTAAAATATATATTATTGATAACAAAAAAAGGTAAATAATGAGCGAGGACAATAAAAAGGCACACTTGTCTATTTTCTTTGACACTCTCTCACTCTTAATCATATTGCAAAGTACATTTTATAATATACTTAAATTTAGAGAGAGAGAACTTCTAAAGTAAAGAAATTAATAATTGGAAAACCCAATGGCAAACATGATTTCCTCATAAAATTTGAAAACTTAAAATTAAAAAATAAAAACTTTCTTATTTCTCATATTTAATTAAAAAAAAGGTGCATTTGGTGGCATTAAGTTTAGCTAACTTGGGTAACGAGATTTTTTTTTTCAAATTTTCTAAAACATTAATAAAAGGATTACATAATTCACTCGTAAATTGACTGTGTAACATTTTTTTTTTCTTTTTAGACACCAACTCCGTGCGCCTGTCTGATTCCTTCTCAATTTATTCTAACTCTTTGGATTAATGAGTGATCCATGATGGTTGTCTGTACAATATTTTAAAATTAAAATGTTATAAAATTTTAATTTATTCGTAAAAATAGAGTTTAAGTACCACTTACATTTTATTTGTTTAAAATTTTAGAGAATCTTAAATAATAAAAAAAAAACTACATTACTAAATAAAATTTTCTTTTATTTTCTAAAAGAATATAAAACAATAATAAAAAAAAAACACTGCGATAGTGAAACTTTCTTCTTTTTTACTTTTCTATCTTTATTCTCAAATATTGTTTTCTATAATATACTTCATAGCGATTTCATAACTTCTTAGAAGGCTTTGAAAAAAAATAATAAAGCARAAATAATTTGCTCTTTGGACTTTTTAATGCTAAATATATATGGTTTAGTTTTGAGGGTGTATTTGCAATTTGGTCTCTAATCTTTTCAAAGAACTGTAAAAATAGAGAATTAGCAAACTACCTATATTTATATATTTTTAATAAATAAATAAATATACTAAACCTATACCCACCGTATCATTTCTCCTTTTTAATGAAGAAATAAAATCCTATACCTAGACTCAAATATTAGACCCTAAATAATATATATTAAAATATAATAATAGAGGTAATAGAATCTCATTGAAGGTAAATTTAAAAGGTCAGAATGCAAAAGATTTTCCTATCACACGTAATTAATTTTTCCTTTAATTATAATTCATACTAGAATTTCAAGAGTCTTAGAATTTCAAAAGCTTTATAACTTCTTATCATCTGCTACTATAAAAATATGCTTTCTTCCACCATATTTTTCACAACACTTATAGTTTCACTACTTTATTCTTAGTTCTCTCAAAACATCTCTCAAAGATTATTCAATCTTGGAAACTTTTTGAGATGTTTGTGGTATATTCATCAAGAGTTGCAAGAGATGCATATTCATCAAGTTGCAATGGATATACGTGTCAAATATATATATCTCGAATACTTGGCTTGCGACTTCACCGTTCCACAATTTCATAAAGTTCAATAATAGTATTTGTCAACCAATTATCAAGAGTGAAGATATCTACTCTAAAAGATTAGTGTATAGTTAGCATTTATATTTTCTTTTGTTACTATTATATTTTTTATTGTTCTTTTATAATTAGTATATTTTTTTTAATTTAGAATGCTTTTCATTTGAGCAATTTTATTTTACAAGCTCATGTTCTTATTGTTGAAAAAAAATGTAATACATCAAAATGTGTTAATTAATTGAATAGTAAATTTATAAATTAATTATCAACAATAACTTGAATGAAATCTTAAAATGTGAGATACAAAATTTTTAGTCATTTCATCATTTATCAAAGAATGACTCTGGTTATCAAATGATTGAACAACCGGGAGTAATTTACTTACGATACCCCCGACACGAGCACGGACGTTTCGTGAAACGCGTTCGCGGGTCGTTTGATGTTTTAGGCATCGACAATGATCCTTCCGCAGGGCGCGACTATGCATGCCAGGCTATTTCTCATCTTCGAAAGGCAACCTTACTATGTCTGGACCTGGTAAGTTTCCCCGTGTTGAGTCAAATTAAGCCGCGTTCTTGATTAATGAAAACATCCTTGGCAAATGCTTTCGCAGTTGTTCGTCTTTCATAAATCCAAGGTTTCCGTAGGTGAACCTGCGGAAGGATCATTGTCGATGCCTAAAACATCAAACGACCCGCGAACGCGTTTCATAATAATATAATATAATTTAAATAAATTTAATCATGATATTATATTCAGTCAATAAATTAATTTGATCTCAAGTTAAAAAGTTCAGTAAAATTCGTTAAAAATGGCATGAGATAATTAATTTAAGATATTTTATATATTTTCACTTTCAACATATTTATTACTAATTTATTATTTTTAATCTCATATTTTTATAATTTTACTAATTAAGAATAATAAAATAGATTTATTACTTTGCAATATATAAGCAAACTAATGAAATTTTTATAAATTTAAAGTATATATTAATTTTATTATTATAATATAAAATAAAGTAAAAGAAAAAAAAAAGGTATGCCTTAAGAGTTAAATATGAGAAGTTTTATTTACCTACATTAATTTAATAATTATTACTTTTAATTATATTATATTTCATCTTAAAATAACAAGAATGTTAAAAATCTCAAACCAATACGATGAAATTTAATCTAAAACTACAAAGAATCTTGAAATCTAAAAGAATTATAATTTACATATATACAAACTTATAAATATACAGATCTATACTTTATTGCTTTAAATTTATTTCAATTAATAATATGAATTTTAACTAAAAGTTATGAATATGAAAAGTGTTACCATTTATTTACTAAAAATTTATAGATTTATATTTGGATCATAATTAATTATAGAATTTTAATTAAGTTATAATTTTAAAATGTTTTATAACTCTATACCATTCTCTTATTATAAAAAAGAGTTCTCCACCATTTTCCACTAGCCATATGAATTTTATTTTTATTATCTTTCATTTACTTCATTTTACAAGACTACGTAATTTCAAAAGTAATTTAAGATATTATGTGATATATCAAGAGAACACGCATGAATAAATCTATATCATGAATTATTGATTTGAGACGCTACAATTTAATTTTGAAGTGATGTGTTTTTCTTGTTATCAGAAAGAGTTAAATATATTTTGCATTATATATAATATATATCTTAATTTCCTTCTTTGTTTTTTTGCCTACAATCAATGATATTTTTTATTTATGATATTATAAAATTAATTAAATTAAAAATATTTCATGCACTTACACGTGGTAGCATACTATTTTAAAAAAAAGTCGATTGAAATATCACGTAAGACACTATAGACAATTTTTGTAAATATTTTATAAAGTCCCAAAGTATTTGAAATTACCAAAATAGCCTTGACGTGAAATGTACAACACCGGCCAGAAATGATGTGATAAAGTGAAAAGTTGGAGTTGGAGAAGTTGGGAAGAGAGGAAACATAGAACTGACACGTGTCGGTGGACAATTTTCAAAATTTGAAAATTTGAAAATTTAAGGTGAAATGGAAAGGGTAATTTGGTCATTTGAATAAGTGTGGCAATGGGCGGCAAAGTTTGTGTACTTTTCTCACCGAAAGAGGAAATTTGAGTTGATCAGGCAACTGTCGTTTTATAAATTTTGTTTGGGTCCCGGGAAATGGGAATCCTTTTTTAAGTTTTTTTTTTTCTTTTCATAATTTAAATTATGAAATTGTGTTTGGAAAAGTATATATTCTTTTTTATAACTTTTTCTGTTATGGATAAAATTGATAACCACATTCGAATCTCTTATAAAAAGAACCGATTAAAACCAAATATCTTTAAGAATAGTCGAGTCTTTTAACTTAGCTATACTGGAGGAAGAGTCAAACTACCACAACCAAAGTATTAATCGTAATTAGGTCAAGCCATTATAGATTAGACCCTTACCTGTCATAAATCAGGGATATCGAATATTCTAGATATCATTAAGTCGCCAGTAGTCTCGAACAATCAGATAGATTAGGGACGGAATAAGGGGTGAAATTGTGGAATAGGTGATTTGAATGCTCAAAACTTCTAAATGACACTTTTATAAATAAGAGGGGAGGCGAGACACATTACACAAGTTTTTATCCATGCTTTGGTCAAATAACTTCCACGTGCAAAATAAAATAATATTAAAGTTATTATTTAATCAACGTTTTCAAACTAGTTTTGAAACAAAAATACAAAACTATTTTAAAAATCACTTGTGAAACAAACCCTTAGCATTTTTCTTTTTACATGAAATTAAGCAATTCTCTTCTTTTAGATTGATGGATGTTTTATTTCACCCTATTATTTATTTTTAATTTAGATTTAAATTTAATTTTTAGACCCGAATTTTGATTTAAAATGATGGATTTCAAAGATTAACAATTACAAAAATTAATTTTAAACATATTTTACCAAAAATAAATAAATAAATAAATAATCAATTATGTTTTTGAACCCATATATCATGGTGAAGAAAAAGACATTATTGCTCCTTTAAAAATACATTAATGTCTAAATTTTATTACTTTCAATTACCTTATTGGACTTTTGACTATATCATTGGTTAAATATAGCACATTAATAGGACTAATAAGAATATGACATGAGAGGGTAAGATCGTTCAATAAAATAAAGTATATTTTAAATTGAATTGTTTGGCACGTACGTCCTTACTTTATCTAACTAGTCTACTATATACCTCGTATCATATGGTGCCAAATCGATACACTCTTTACTCCAACTTGTATGTCATGTCATTTTTTAATAAAAGATATTAATGGCACGGGCTTATCAGATCATAATCGAAAGTTGTTGGTGTAAAACAAGAAAAATTAAGAAAATGAAATCTAAATAGATTAAGTTGAGCAAAAAAAAAAAGTTTCTAGATGACAATTTTTTCTCCTCTAAAATGCTCGAAGTGTAATAAATAATTGTGTCGGATGAATGCAATACTTCAACCACGGGACTCGGCAAACTTGATATTAGTTATGTAGGTAGGAAATTCATGAAAAAAATCTATATGAAAATTGAAAAGTAAATCACATTTATAAACTTATTTGTAGCTATTCAAATAGGTATCATTTCTTCCAATAAAGTTGTATCTTTTGATAAATAACATATATTTTTATACAAAGTTATGTTTCACAGAGGACATACTCTCTCGCAAAGAGTTGTGGTTCTTCAAATTTTATTAAGTAATTTCATTCGTAATTTTCCAACAAAAATTTAGAAACGTAAATGAAAAATTGATTAAATATATAATTTAGTCTCTAATATTTGGGAGGTTATCAATTTTGTCCCTATTATTAAAAAGTTTCCATTTAATCCCCCATGTTTTAATATATTTCAATTTAGTCCTTACCGCTTGTGAAATATTAAAATTGACTAATATAAACTTACATGGTATAATATTTACTCAATTGATAAAAAATTAGAGTCGAAAAAATTAGTCATCAATCGGAGGAAAAAAAACTTGAAATTTCTTATAAAATTCTATGTAGAGTAGAGATGACAATGGTGTGGGTGCGAGTGAAGATGCTCTCCTCATTCTCGTGCTCGTGAAAATTTTTAATCTTGGTCTCCACCTCATTCTTCGGTTCGAGAGATGTTATCGAGAAAAATTATCTATTTTATAATTGTTTTTAGAATTTAAGTATAAAAAAGTGTAATAAATATATAATAATTATTTAAAGAATGGAATTGGGGACAGGGTCGGGACATGCATTTCCTATATTTGGGCTCGACCTTGCGGAAATTTTTGTCATTTCCAATGTAGAGACATGAAAAGAAAGTTTAGAAATATATAAATAAACTTTTGGAGGATAAATTTTAGAGAGATAAATAAAAAGATTTAAAAAATAGTGAAATAAAAGTTAAAGGCAAAAAGAGAAAAATTTTAGAGAAAAAAATAAAGTCGAGAGGAGAAAATATGTTAAAGAAAAAAAAGAAATTAGAAAGAAAGAGAAAAATTATAGTGGAAACAAATTTAGAGATAAAAACAATATTCAAAATATAATTTTTAGAGAAAATAAATAAATAAAGAGATTGAACGAGAAAATAGATATAATTTTCAGAGGAAAAAATAGATTCTGATGAGAAAAGAAAAGTTATAATAGAGAGAAAAAATTAGGAAAATTATTAAATTTTTAGAAAGAAAAATAAAACTAATATGTTAGAAAAAATAAAAAATAAAAATACAGAAAAATTTGAAGAGAGACAAATAATAATAAATATTCAAAATCTAAACATGTTAGAGAGAGCAAAATAAATTTTGTAGAGAAAAATTTAAAAAAGTGATAAATAAATTTTTTAGAGATAAATATAAAAAAGAAAAAAAAATTGAGTATTAGAAGAAAAAATCAGATTTATAAATCCGTTTCTTATTTTTTAAATTTACATAGAATTTCAAAATGGTTTTACATTATCAAATAAGCTTTAAACTAAATGGTTATCAAATGGGCACAAATAACACCCGACCAAATCGATACAATCATTTAATGGAAAGAAAAGATTATGAGACTGGGAGATCAAACTGTCAACTTTAGAGATGATGATAATAAGTACCGTAATCCACTTAAACTATATTCGAATTTGCCGAGATACCGATAAAACCTAAGAAAGGGTAGGTGACAGAAGAGGTACTAGTAATGGATGCGTAGTTGTAAGGCCGCTGTTCTCTAAAGTAACCTCACGTGGGAGTGGAGGCCATCTCCTACTTTTTTCCTAATTTATTCTCTCTTTTTAGTAAAGCTTTTGCTTCTACAGAGAGAAATGGGTTTGTACTTGAGAGGAGAAGGATTTTTATATATATCCCTTCACCACTTTAAACATTTTCATCGATCCTGGGCATTCAACATCGATATTAGAGGTGAATCGACATAATTTTTTCATAGTATTGTCAAAAAATAAAAAAAGAAAAATACCCCCAGAATTTTTTAACTTGTTTAAAATAGTGAGACAATTACTGGTTGATTTAAATATTTTTTTGAATTTTTATATTTTTATAATTGTTTCATAAATATCCATTGACATCAGCATTTTATAATATTTTCATTGACGTTTTCAATAAAATTAAGATCTCGACATTTCCATTAACGTCAACATTTAAAACTGTGCTTTAAATCAATTAAACCTAACTCATGGGATTTGAGAAGCTTGGATTTATGAAATTTGACGTTGGAGAAGTTTGAATTTGGATTGTGTGATGATATGTTTGGATGTAAAATAAAAAAAAAATGGGTTCATAATCTTGAGTTTATATGGTTAGTGCAATTAAAAAAGAAATCTAGTTACTAAACATAGACTTAAAGTCTAACCTGTGAACCAAATATTTACTAATTTTAAATCCTATATTGCTCTAAATTTTTAATTATTATCTCAATAATTTTATGGCTTATACTTTATTTTAGTCCTAACTCAAAAGATAAGACACTAAAAGATTGATAGTTCACTGCTCACTATCACAACTGTTGAATTAGAAAAGAAAAAATAAAGTAATCAATTTTGTATCTTATATACCATCAAAGTTCGTCGCTAGCTGATCTTAATGACAGCTTCATCATCTTCGAACTTGATCTTTGAAGCTAGAGTGGGCCAGCCAGCCAAAAAAGGTCAGTAGAACTTGGTTAGGACCCTTGTCGATCTGGTTCAACTAGGTTCTTCCATGCGATAATGTATGCGTATCGGTATCCTCTTCAGGACCGGTTGCTTCGGGGTCGCGGGCCTTAGGCTTTTTTTTTTCTGACAGGAGGGCTTCGTTGAATCAAAGTAGCGATGAGTCGAGTACTACAACTACAGGGGGGAAGCAAAGCTTCTACGCCTTTCCTCGGGTTCGTAGAGTCGGGTTTCCCRTTTACCCACAACGGAGGAGCCGCCCTCACCAGGCAGGCGGCCACGGGTCATAACGCACTAATGAGGCTCAGGTGCGGAGCCTTCCACTGTGGAYCGAGACTACGCAAAGGTAGAACACCATCGAAACTTCGCTGACTTTATCATAAACCTTGATTTCGCTACGCTCAATAAGAATCCGGATCAGAAAGTGTTCTTGCCTCCATCATTAACTCAGGTAGTCGCCGGGCGCCTCGAGATATATGGGGAATTCGCTACTGATAGATCTCGCCCAGTGTCCTCATTCAATAGATCCAACCTATTTTTTGGGTATCTCGAGGAGTTCGTCTCCCCGCTAAAATGACCACCGTTCGTGGCATTCTTGCCTTGGATGTGTTAAAGCAATAAATATCATAGATCTCAGACGAGAGGTAGATCCACGTGCGCAAGCTAATTCGAAAATGAAAGAAGTCTACCGAAAGCCCTTCGTACTTGTCAGATTCGGTTCGAAGGTTAGAAAATGTATGTGGTGTGGGTTCATCTCTCTCAATCGGATGTTAACCGATTGGTCGTAGGTTCGAATTCCAGCCCTTGATAAGATAAACCCTTATTACCCACAACTAAAATTGAGCCGCTTATGCGGCTCCAAATACATACTCTGTATAAGCATTTATTTAACATTTGAAGCTATGTTATTTGTTTGTTAAATAATTGACGGTAAAATTAATGAAAAATATGATAAAATGATTCTTTTTTAAAAGTTAAAAAATATATTAAAATAGACATTTTTAACTAAATAAAATAAAGAATGAATCTGACGTAAGGACCAAAATGAAATTTCAACCCACACTTAAATATTCTCTCTAATTTAACGAATATTTAATGTGTTTGACATATTTTGTAAAGTGCTTATCAAGGCCTAAAATTGTTTTTGTTAATTCTAGAATATGGTTAAAATTTTGAAGAGTGCTTTTAATTAACCGAAAAAAACACTAAATTTTTCTGTAATCAAATAATAGTTAGAAAATTCTAGAAAATTAAAATTTTATATTAAAATTTTGATTAACAAAACTTGACTCAGAAAGGCTAATTAAATAATGCCTCTAAAATGCTGCACATATTTGAAGCTTAAAGCTTGGAAAAGTTTATCCATATTTTTACATTATCTTAAAAAAGCCACTTTTGGTCCTAGAATTTGATGATAGATTGTCATTTGATCCATATGTTTCAAAAATTGATAATTTAGTCCCCAACCTTTAGAAAATGTCTAAAAAGTCCATTGAGTCAAATTGTCATTAGTATCACAAATGTAATGTTGATGTGGGAGTTTAAACGGGATGTATTAATTTTAAATGATGTGGCATTTCATTTTAAAAAAGAAACAAAAAATAAAAGGAAAACAAAATGAAAAGCCTAAGAATTCCTAATAGACTATCGCCCTCTGTCCATTGGAGCTAGGAAAAACCTGCAACCCAGTGACCAAGACTATGTCATGCAAATGTCAATTTCACGAGTGATACTAACAACAATTTGACTCTGTGGACCTTTTTAAAACTATTTTCTAAAGGTTGAAAACTAAACTATCCGTTTTTAAAATTTAGGGACTAAATAAATCTATCCTCAAACTTAGGACAAAAAATATATTTTACCATAAGTTTTATCGCTATATAAATCAATATATGTCGATTAATATGTCAATATTTAGTGGTCAAAAGAAAAATTCGGAACCCATTTTTTAATTGAAATTGAAATTTTTAATCTCACAAATTCCCATTTGAACAAGTGTTAGATATGGAGTTTGCCATGTTCTAAAAAATCCCTCATATTTGTTCATTTCACTAAAAAAAATTGAAGGAATTTCAAATTTAACAACTTGCTATTTCAATTTTGTTATATGAAAATAATAAGAATCAAATGGGTCTTTTTCTCTTTTAATTTTTTATCGAATTTTTGTAAAGGATTTTAAGTTGATTTAGAGTTGGAAAAATTGACCCCTCCCTAGAATTTGCTTACAGCTGTGAGCAAAACAATCCAATTCTACGTCATCTTAGAACAGTTAAGTGGTAACCGTTCAAACGACAATGTGTTTGGCATACCTTTTAAAGTACTCATAGAGAAATAAAAATATTATTTTAAAAATTGAATCGATTAAAATTACAAGTGTGACAATCACTTTTTAAATAGTCTCTAAAGTGTTTCCTCAAGAATCGTTTTTTAACCAATCAAAATTTAAAAAAATGTTTTGTATGTAACACCAAACACTGTATATAATTATTAAAAGCACCTAGTCATCTAAAATCATTTAAGTTATACAAACATAGAACTTATAACACAACACAATATTACTTAAAATCTTTTTCCTTTTTCAAAAGACATTTAAAATTCAAATTCGTCCAACAAATAGATCTTAATGGTCAATCTGCAAATCATAAAAATAATAATAATAATAATAATAATAAATACATATATCTATTAAAAAAGTTAAAATTTTTGGATTGTTGTTTCCTACCTCCAGGAGCCACTTTTGAAATATTATTCAAAATTCAAACCCAAAAAAGAAAAGTTAGCAAATTGAGACAGCAAACTACAAAAAGAAAAGGTTAGCCAACAAGCCTATTTTTCAAAAAATAGAAACATTTGTAAAAGGCAATATCGATAAAATATCAATGTCCAGTATTTTTAGAAAATTTATAAGAATAAAAAATTCGTAACAGATAAGTATTTTACAGAAAATATAGTGATGTTATGTTGATATTTTTTTATATTTTGTCGAGTTTTTTGTGATACTATAGAAATGTCGACACGTCAACAGAAATTTAATACCCCGAGGGGCATTGGGAACTAAAGGCAAAACGTTAAAGAAGATAGGAGTGGGGGCAAAAAAGGGCATTTTTTTGGGTATTAAACAGAAACCATCCTTGCTGTGTTTGCTTCTACTTTGTTCCTCAGCATAGAAGATGATTACAAAGACCCCACTATTTTTGCACATTGAAGCTAATATATTTTATACATTAAACTTATCAAGTGGGGCATTACTTCACATGGTTACTCCACTGGCAGTTTGATATTTCCATCATTTTGGCTGATTTGGGAGATTCAAAAGCTTGATTTGGCCTGCATTTCCTCCTCATTCCTGTTATCATTGAAGAATCAATGGGGACATTTATTCAACATAGAAAAGCTTGGACAGTAGAGAAAGGGTTTATTCGGTATCCTATCCTGTTTCGGTTTCTTGTTTTCAGATTTGCTTGTGGTGGTGAATTCACTAGATTTCGGATTTTTGATGGGTTTGTTTTTTTGGAAACACTGTATTTGGATTGTATGACTCAGAATGTGAGAAATTTTGACTGATTTTCGGTGTTTTCAGATTTGTAAGTTTGCTTCCGAGCAGTAAAAATATGGAATACAACTCGATTTTCTATTTCATCCCTTGATTTCATATTCCTAATTTTAGATCACCAACTAAACGGATGGTTCTATACCATCTAAGTACTTTTGTAACTACTTCTCCTTTCAAATGTGTATTTTAATCTTCGAGAAGCTTTCAAAAACTTTGAGAATATCTTTATCTTTTCTCTACACTTGACCTATTTGTTAATTTGAGAGAGTAAAAAATATACTCCTTGATTCAAACATGTAACTTAGGTCTTCTTATATAGGAGAATGACCTACTACAAACAAGGAAAG
>NW_019104643.1:448985-480078 GCF_001995035.1 Momordica charantia
GGTTCTTGGATGCGGGAATTGATTATTCCTTACTGTTTCTTGGTTTACATTCAATGTTTCCAGCTGCTGATGAATCAATCCCAAAATCTGTTTAATCTCACCTACATCGCTCCGTAAATCTTTAACTTCAGTTTCGACCAACTGCAAGCGTGTGGTCATCGTTCGTGGTGAGAGAACGGACGAATGTTCCGTTTCTTTGCTGGTTATGGAAGAAAATTCTCCCGCTGTAGGTTTCTTTCCGGCCATCAGATTGCCCAGAAATTTTCTGCTCTGATACCAATTTGATGGAGACTCACTCAAGAAGTAAGAGAAAATCTCAATCTGTCTTTTTTAATTGAAACAGAACCCCATATATATAGGGGTTACAACTAACAGCAACTAAAGTAACTAGCAATAGCTAACAAACAATAGTAACTTGAAGTTACTATACAGTAAAAGGGTCTTTTAAAAGAACTACAAATATAAGCTACACTTAAAAGACTAAACAAGTTACCCAAGGCCACACGGCTACATCATCCAAAGCGTAGGGATGTGTTGTACCCGAGGGGTGGGTAGATGTCAGAAGGCTTTTAGGCAAGGGGGAGGTGGTTTCATAGGGTGATGGACAAAAGGGTATAAGGTCAGTGGACAGATTAGGTAGCATGGAACTTGATGGGAAAGGGTAGTGTTTAGACGTTGATGGGTCACAAGGTTCAGCAAAGGATTTTTTTTTAGAAAAAAGATGGGTCACAAGGTATAGCAGAGTGTGGCGGGGGGTGGGACCCATCCATTTCAGTAGAGAGATGAAAAGAGAAAACTGATGGAGGGCTTTCTGTATCGGGGGAGTGTTTATCCCAATGAGTGTAACATTTGGGCCAGCACCCAAAATCCCTTCATCAGAGGACATCGGAGTCTGGCCGGTGAGTTTTCCGATGGGGATAATTCCATGGATTCCGACGGAGTACCACAAAAAGATCTCAGATTTGAAAAAGGGGTCGATTTGGACCTTTATGTTTCTAGTGGGTGACAGGGAAATTCCAATTTCTACTGGGACAAACCTAAAAGGAGTTGGTTTGACTTTGATTGAAGCTTCCATCCGATCAAGGCGAGAGAGAGTTTTCTTGACTGTTTCAACGTATCCTCCACAAGCATCTCCAATGATTCCTAGGGTCGCATTGTCCCATTTGTCCAGGGGAAGATTCCGGATTTTTAACCAGCCCCCATAGAAAGGCATCATAGGGCAAGCATTGCAGTAATGTTGGTTAAGGTTCTTAAATTTCAAGTGGAAACTTCCGACCTTGTACCAGTCTTTCATATTACAGAGGATTAGCCCTTGTTCTTTATTTTCACAGCGAAGAAGAGCTTTGTCGGCCGCAATGAGGTTGAGGGTGCAGAAATAGCTAACGTGGTCTCGAAGGGCTCTGGTGATTTTGAGCCAATCATCATGAAAATGTTTTCTGATGACTATAATGGAGGAGTTCAGCTCAGGGTCAGCTTCTACTTGAACAAAAGTCGGGTCAATTGGAGTCTTTTGTGTTATGGAGGGGCAACTATCAGTTGTTTTCCTTTAGCAAGGACTTCTTGGTAGGTGGGATGGTCAATAACTGTTGTGGGGGAAATAACTACTGTGGTGGGTTGATGATCAGGGAAGGTAGTTGTGCTATGATTATGAGATGTAGATGGTTGATGTTGAGTTGAAATACCATTTAGGAGATTATAAAAGGCCTTCCATCCTTTCCTTTCATCTCCAATAGGGACCAGTAGCTTATTTAATCCTCCATTGTTATCAAGTTTGGTAATATCAGCCAGGGTTCCTTTTCGGTTGAAAGTTTTCTCAACCCAGATGGTTTGGTCATCAGTGCGGGTTTCCTTGAAGAATTTTTGGTTTAAAGGGACGGTGAGGATGGAGGAGAACACGTTCTTCAGGCAATCAAGAGAAGACCAGTGTAGAGAGATGAAGAAAGCTCTACTTTTGTAGTTTCTGAGATTTTAACTCTACTACCCCGATGTCTGTGATCGATAGAAAGCGCAAAGCGCTTCCTTTCAATGGTGATGACTTTTTTGGGCGGGTGGGTGGCCATGGGGAAGATTCAGGCGAGGGCAAGGTCAGGCGCCGATGAATGGTGGGGGGTTTGGTTGGTGGTTGGCTGGATGAGGGAGAGAGAAAACTAGGGCTATCTTCCCCACTCACAGAAAGATATTTTCAAGTAATAAAGATATCTACTCCTGACTTTCTGATAATGTTTTGTAAAGTAGTGGTACGTAGTCCATTAGTTAGGGCACCTAACTGACTCCTGGTTGCCATGAAAGTACTACAGTTTAAGCGAATTTCCATTTCTCTATGAAGAGTCCATGCATTTCCATGTGTTTGATACGATCAAGTTTGAGTGGGTTATATGCAATATTATAATCCAATATTCTATTTGACTAGAATTTCTGATTGTAAGGTAGAAAACTTGAAGAGAATTGATTAATCTAAACACTGAAATCCAGCAGCTATTTATAGAGGCTGCTGGGCCAATAACTACACAGTAACTAAAATTACAGCAACTAAAGGACTAACAACTTAACTAACCAACCAACGCAACCTACTAACTACATCAATTTCACAGAGCATTTCTCAATGAACTTTGAGGTCTTGCACAATTACTCTTATCGTAACGATGCACTTATTCCCAAGGCCATTGCCCTATATTTTGTTTTTGAGCTTAAGACTTTTGCAACTCAATATAGCAGTTATATACAGCTGGCAAGAATCTTGCAAGATTTATCATTTATTAGACCGTGTGGAGTATCTCACCTATAATAATAGGAATAGTAATGACAAAAACCAACACAAAAACGGTATTCCATATTATTGTTAAATTTTTTTTTTATAAGTGGGAGTCAGAGCTTTACTCTCCTATACCCTGCGCCCGTCCCAAGGCCCATACCCGGGAGACATCAAGGATTTTTTGTATTAAACTCGTCATATTGTTGTAAAATTTCTTAGGAATAGAATTAAACTAAATTGTTCGAATTGGAATGTATGGAACCATTTAGGAATCAAGTGATGTGATTTGAAGTTTTATAAATGCACGCATACCTCTGATTCAGGAAGAGTACTTAGACCACGATCATTTCGTTCATCCAGAATTCCACCTCCCATCATATTCCGGGCCTCTTCTCTAATTAGAACAAGCCTTGCAAGTAATTTTCGATCAGGTACAACTGGCCGAGTTTCCATTGTCTTGCAAATAATAGAGAACAAAGAAGGTCTCATGAGGAAAACCATTATTCAGTACTTACGGTCCATATTACAGCTTCTAGTCAGTAACAGTGACATTCAAAATAAAAAACGTTGAGAGACCAAAACAGAAAAAATAAATGAGGATGTGACCAATAAAAAGTAAAAAAGGTTGGAGAGAAAGGACACTATCTATTTCGATACACTAAGACTTATATATATCTCATATATATATAGATGTACATGGTACCATAAATTAAAGAACCTAAAATTACAATAGAGGACAAAGAATTAATGGACAAGCATAACTAAGTTATTCACATCACTGTATACTAATGTACATGTTACACACCCCTCCCTTTACATTGGAACATATATGTTAGTCATGTCCGACTAATTACAAAGCTAGTTTTTCGTGCTCCATTGAATGCTATTGTGAAAATATCCCATTTCTCTCTACTCCTTAGAAATCTTACAGACACTAAACCTTGTTTATTGTATCTTTTCACGAGAAAAATGATCATTGGCTTCAATATGTTTGGTTCATTCATGAAATACTATATTAGAAGTGACATTTTTGGTAGTCCACACATATAGAGCTACCAATAGTTGGATGGTGCTTCTACTGCTATGTGTGTTATCAACTAATTGTCACTTTAAAGTGTAACCCAAACTACACTCTAGCCTAGCCTCACTTAGAAAAGAAATTCTAACAGTTAGTAAGAAATCTTAATGCTCTAATAGATAATGGTGTTGTAATCACAAAAGCTATGAGAGAATCGATGTATTCTATTTCAATATCTATATGTTAGATATCCATAAATGAATTAAATTTACCCAACCCATCAGCTTAAGCTTTTGAGTTGAGTGGTGGTTTATTCATCATTAACATGGTATCAGAGCAGGAGGTCTTTCGATGTATTCTATTTCAATATGTATATGTTAGATATCCATAAATGAAATAAATTTACCCAACCCATCAGATTAAGTTTTTGGGTTGAGTGGTGGTTTATTCATCCTTAACAGTATACAAGGATGATTTAAAGTAAAGAATGTAAACACGACTTCCACCTTGGTGCTTCTTTGTCACTTATAAACACCAAGGTTGTTAACTCGTAAATCGAAAGGTGTATTGTAATTAAAATTTAGTGTATCGTGTATCATGTATCATAATAACTATTGAATGTTAAGAACAAAATTAACTAACTCTAAAATTTGAAAAACAAATTAAAACTCCAAAATAAGTATCAAAACACATTAAAAAAATAAGAAAATAGCTTATTTTATTCAACTACAATTCAATATTCTTCAAATCATTATCATCCAAAAGGTCATTGCTGTCCAGTGCTTCTTCTTTGTTGCCTTCTTCTTCTACTAATTCAATTATTTCTTTCCCTCACTTTTATTTGTAGAAATATGTCTAGGCCCTGAATAAAAATAAATAACTAACGTTACTTATGTGTAAAATTAAATATTTAATTTAATAGAAATAGTAAAATCTAAAAGAGATTTTCACTTTCTAGCCTGTTGGTTTTCCCAATGTTATGGCCCTTCTTATTCCCGCCCCATCAAAATTAAAGCCTAACTTTTAATCACCCAACCCTAATTTTTCTCTCATAGACAATCTGCTGTTACTGCCAACTTCTATTCTTCTTCTCCTTCTCCTCTTCTTCTTCTACATTACGGACGTTCTTATCTTCTTCGTGTTTCTTCTTAACTTTTTTCTTCGTGAACCAAATGTCGCGGATCAATTGTGCCAGATTCAAGTGAGTAAAAGCCCTAATTTTCTTTTTGTTCTTGAATCGGAACAATCCGATTCTTTCCGGTTTCTTATGATTCAACATTGAAATGCACGATACATGTAATGTATGATTCAAAAGCACGATCTGAATCTATCGACTTACAAGTCGTTCTAACTTATACGATATGACTCAAGTATCGTACATTTTAAACCACCTTTTTTTTAACGAGAAACAAACTTTTCATTAAGATATATGAAAAGAAATAAAAGTGTTTAACAACCTTGATAAACATTATTTCCAGTGTTTCATTGTTTTGTCATGTACTTTTTAAAAATATTTTCAAAATCTAAGCCAAATTTAAAATAAAATAAAAGAAAATAAGAAAAGTAGTTTTCAAAAATTTGTTGATGTTTTTTAAATTTAACAATGAATTCAAATGTGTTTTTAAGAAATTTGAAAAATACCAAAGAAATTGCGAGGAAACAACTATAATTTTTAAATACATAAAACTAAACGAAATCGTTATCAAACAGGCCTAAGAAACCTTGAAGAGAAAGGGAAGAAAATACTTCTCAGAATTTTCTACATTCACAGGATTGCTTTCAAGAGATTACCTCTACCAAATCATCAGCTTGGTTGGCGATGTCGTTAAGGTTTGCTCCTGGGATATGAACCTTGGTACCATCCTTGCTTTTAAAAGCACCACCTCCAGCAGCCACTCTACGAAGTAGTTCATGTCTGCTTTCTTTCAATGGAGTCCTACAGAGTAGGCCAACCACCTGAACCTGTAAATAAGAGAACAGGCAGTTCGTTATTTAGCTTGTAACGTTGGTCAACACAACATTTTAATGAAATATGAATAGACAATGTTTTTCTCCAAAAGAATTTTCTCACATGTGGCGGGCATTTTTTAGTGAGATGAGATAGAACTGTCTCCTTGACCACCTCCAGTATTGCCTTGCGCTGAGTATAAATGATACAGTATAACTCAGTATCTCAATAAATTTTAAAGGTAATAGTAGAAATATAATTTTTCCAGGATGAAACGAAAATTTACAATGAAGTATCAACAACAAACATGAGAAGAAACAACAAACTAGGTAGAGGACAACAAACCACGACCTGAACCCTGCAATATAAAGAACTAAACAAACCAAAACTCCTTCAGCTAGAGCTAAACCAGCCAATAAACCTGACAAACAATACCGATTAACATAAACGAATGTCTGACAGTCTAAAATCCAAGGCCGTTTGACTTCTTTTCAAATTAAAATCTTCGAAACCAATACAAACAAACCAATAAACTTCCATACAGAGTCACCAAATAAGAAAAATCAATCTCTCTCTCTTCTTTCTCATTTCTTTTTTTCTCCTCTCCCTCTTTCTCTCCCTTACCACCTCTCAGACAAACCTCATATTTTCCTATTTCAGGGTAATTTTGTTCCAACCTATATAAGCACAACTCATCCAGTGATTGCAAGCTTCGCAATTGAAGTGCAATTAGTTACTTCCCACTTCACTCACTACCTATTACAACTCCATTTTTTTCCGTTTTCATTAAAAGTTTCGAGTTCTTAGCTATCAAAAAATATATTATAAATAATAATAAATAAATAAAGATGCATATCAAATCTGAAAAATGTAAAGAATTTAAGATGGAGTTGGACCTTATCATCTTGGTCCCTTTCAGCAGTTTGGATCATGTAGTCTAAGGCCATCATAAATCCTGACTCCATCTCATCAACCCTTTTACCTATGACCCCTTGTGCAGCCAACTGCAATGCAATCTCTTCGGATGTTTCATCAGTGTTCATATCTTCCAACTGAGACAGCAGAAAGAAACCCAGATAGGGTGTAAAAAATATTAGTCGCTAGTAGCTCCAAGATTTAAATAATTGGACTGCAAGAATGTACATTGGCTTCTGAAAGTAAATTTTAGATTATTACATTTTTTTTACTGGATTCATGCTCAAATGGCATTACCTTGTTGCCATAAAAATGGCGACCATGGCGTGCGCATCTTTAAATGTGCATGCCATGTGTCTGCTACAAGGCAATGTAGGTGAGAGTTACAAGAAAATTAAAGAAAGCAAGTCATGCCCAACACCAATGGCACATGGCATATCTCTTGATGAACCGAATGCAAATTTATTTTCTAATCACACACTATATTGCAGCATCTTGAGAGGCCTTCAATACTTAACCATTACTACTAGAGCTCTCTTATTCAGTTAATAAACTGATGACTGATGTTCTCTACCATTGAGTTACATTGGAAAATATGTAAAGAATACTTTGGTACATCAGGTATATCAAGGGCACTCTCTTACACGACACTGTGTTTCATACCTTTTCCTCTATTCTAGAGCTAATGTTTTAGGTTGATTCAGATCGGGCCAGCAATAAATCTGATAGAAAGTCAGTAGTATGGGAATATAAGCTCATACCGGGGCTGAATACCAAGCCCCAACTGTTGTAGAAGTCGTTTGTCTATAATTCTATTTCGAGAGCTGCACATTTTCTCCAGAAAACCCCCATAGAATGATGTGAAAACTTGGGAGCTGCCTCCCTTAGCTCAAATCCAGTGTTCCACTCAAAATTCAAGCATATTTAAATTGATGTACACTTCATAAGAGGACATCACCCATCATTTTCTAAATTTCAAAGCAAGCTGACCATTCTTACTCCCCCGTCCAGCTTGAGCAGGATGTTAAGAAGAAATAACCAAATAATACATTTATCTGCTACATCACTTGTACGCTGAATATCAAAAACTTATCACACAAAATCCTATTTTTGTCTATGATATGCTTCTCAAATCCAAGACCAAGACAGGAGAAGGGCATCCGAAATATCTAAACAAAAAATCTCTCTTCTGATTTTTCTTTTTGACCAAGAGGTTTTTCATGCCAGCAGAGAAATTTTCCCTTTTATCTATTTTACCTTCTTATTGTTTTAATCCCCATGACAAGGTTTGAACTTAATGTTCTAAGGAGTCTCTGTTCATCTTCGTTCAAAACAGGAAACATTTGACTCAAATGTTCCAGTGGCTCTAGTTATGGCAAGGTCTAAACTTAACGTCCTATGGAGTCCTTGTTCATCTTAGTTCAAAACAGGACACATTTGACCCCAATGTTACAATTTATCCCTGTTGCCACTTGCATACTGGCTAAGCAATGATTTTGCTCTCTTACTCATCCATCAGCCACATGGGTTTCGGCTCGACACTACCATATAAGCTAAATTTCTAAAATAAGTCGATTATCTGAAGAAAGGAAGAAGAAAGAACTTACAAGGACAATGATCTGTTCGAGAACAGAGGTAACTTGGTCGCCTCCTTTGAGGAGAGCTTCGTACTCGGAAGTGTCCATTCTGGGATTCGCTTCTTTTGTGGGTCGTCTTCTATCTCGCAGCTCCAACTCCTCCTCTGGATAGCCTCCGCCGACTTCATAACTGGAACACAATGCCAATTGCTGCTGCCTATTGGGTCGCTTCAGATACAGAAGGTGGGTTGGATTGCTGATGAAGAACACTGAAGGGGTTTTTGGGTGTGTGGGTTGTGAGATTGAGCACGAACAAGTTGGGAATGGGAACAGCCGGAGGCTGCTGTTCATCTTTTTTGTATAGGCTTCGGCTGCTCAGGTTTGGAAATCTGGCTGCGGTTTTGGTTTCGGACTCGTGGGTTTAAGATATGAGGATAACTACCGGAAGAGTTCGTAACGATTTCGGTTTTTTGGATTTTTTTATTCTTCAAAATTCCTTTTCTTTTAATCTCAAATTTTTTTATTTTAGAAGAAAAGTTTGGAAATTTAAATTTTTAATCGGTTTCATTGAAAAATAGTTCCCTTGAAAATTGGTTTGAAAATTACTTTTTCTCCTTTTTTTTATTTTAAAAATTATTTTTAAAAAATTTGCAAATTTGTTTTCGTTATTTTATTGGAAAAATATTTGTTTTTAGAAGTCCTATCTTGAGTCAATCATTAAAATGCAATTTTTGAAATTTTGTTTTGTTTCAAAAATTATTTCATTGAATCTTTGCTTCTTTGAAAATTTTTACTTTAAATCTTCCATTTCTAAAAATTACTTTTATTGAAACTTAAAGTCTTATTAAAACATTAGAGTCAATGATTTGAGTGAATATCCATATTGTACTTCTAATAATTTTCTTGATATGAAGGAAATTTCTAAGACTAGAAATCAATAAAATTCATGTGGTTCGATGAAAGAAAATATTGTCGTATCTCATTAGTCCTTTATGGTTCATACAGATGACGAAAGTGATGACGAAGAGGTAAGTAATGAAAATCTTCTTAGTGGATGTCTATAATATAATTAAATATGAATTTGAAAAGTTAGGCTCTAAATATTGACTCTTAAAAAGAATAACATTAAACTAGTTCATGAGAATAATGATTTATCTAATGAGCTTGATAGTTTTAAGTGTGAAAATAAGAAAATTAATTCATCGTCTTTAGAATTGAAAAATGATTTAAGTGACTTAAATATTGAAAATAAATCTTTGATTGATGAGTATGTCTGCTTGAAATTAAATGATGTTATAATGAACTCATGTTGCATATAATATCTTTTTTGCTTGCACATTGTTCGAGTTTATGGTTGATGCATTGATAGCAACACTTTTGTTAGACATGTTTTTTGGACTGCTGGTTACCTTATACTTTCATGGTCATTTTATCTCACACTTGACAAAGAGAAAATTTTTGGTGTGAGTTGTTAACTATATCCCTGTTTATTCATTTGAAGGTGTAGTACTTATAACCATTTGACTAATCTGAATATTCAAATTTTCTGGTAGGACTACTTCGTCAGATACATTACTTTGAAGTATATCTATTTTGTCATACAAGAAATTCTTGGTTGGGTTCGTACCTCAACGCTATATGGTACTGCATTATTTAAAATTTTGTTTAAATGTTATTGTTTATGTCAAATTTTTTAAGAGAGTCCATTTTCCTAAGTTGCTTATTATTGGTTTATATGATAGGATTAGGCTTCACATTGGAATGAGAAGTTGTAAGGGTTTTTTATTTTATCGAACCGCGTCGAAGTGAGTTGAAGCATGTTGTGGCCGTTTCCATCAAAGTTCCATTATAACAAAGGTAAGCTAACTTGTTTTTCGTCATCATTCATACTATAGCATTTGAATATTAAATCCTTCTAAATCGAACTTGTTATATGCTGTGACTATAGCTAATTTAGCACCCTTATCATATTATTGAGTAAGTTCATAAGGAATACTGAATATTGATTATAGACGAGGAATGTACGCTTACAATCTCTCTGCTATACTAGTTAGTTTGTGCTATATTGTTTAAGTACATTTTGTGTTATGCTGCTAAAGGATATAAAACAAGTGTTCGGTTCTTTTGTTATTGTAACCTCTTCTGTTATGTTTGGAACTTTGTTTGGTCATTTTGTTGGTTATCATATCATATTAATGTAAGTTCACAAGAATTTTATGAATACTTAATATTGATACTTTCGGTACGGGATGATTATACATTTACAAATCTTATGATTGTACTAATATTTTGTGCTATATAATTTAAGGATGTAGAAAAAGTATAGGCATGTCGTTTATTTTAATCGCACTTCTTCTGTTGGGATCTTTGTTTGGTCGTTATGTTGGTTGTTTTATCAGATTATCGAATAAGTTGATAAGGAAGACTATGAATGTTGATTATTTGTAGTGTTGTAAAAGATTAATGTACGTTTTCAATCATTGTGATACTTTTTTAAATTTTTAAATATTATACGATATTACTAAAGGATGTAGAACAAGTGTACGTAGGTTGGTTTTTGTTTAATCAATTCTTTGACGTTGTGATAGGCTCCTAGTGTGTTTATTTAAAAATGTTATTTGCAAATATCACGATCCTTTGCAATTTTTAATAGATAGACACGTTTTTTAGAAAGTGACTTTCTTACCTTATCTATCTTTCGTTATTCATTTATCTAACTTCGGTATTGTTTTTTCATTAGGTCATTCACGACCCCAAAGACGTCGACAATTAGGAATTCAACTAATTGATGGAGGAGCTTCGTTGTTCGGGTTGGTGTGTAGGGAACTAGCTAGAATATTCTAAATTAATATATTAACTTCCTTGTTCATGTTTAATATATTTCAACTTTGTCATCTAAATTAATATATTTACGTGTTCGATCGACAATTTGACTATATGATATTTCTATTATGCAACATCTGCAATCAAAATTAAATACATTTTCTGTGACTCTTTTTTTATCGTCACAAAATGAAATCATTAGTGATGTTTTTAAAACGTCACAAAAGTTTTTTTAAGGACGATTATTGACCGTCATGAAAAATCTTTTTCGTGACTTTAAAAAAACGTCACGAAAGGATGTCACGTGACCTTTCCTCCCTACTCAAGGTCTTTCCGTGACGTTGTATCACCGTCACGAAATCATTTTTATGACGTGTTATAAACGTCGTGGAAGTCCTTGTATTTCATGACAGTAATTAACCGTCACGTGTGCTAATTTTTGTGATGTTTTTTAAACGTCTCGTATACCTTTCATGATGGGCGTATACGTGACGGCGTTAAAAATGTCACGAAAGATTTTTGTGACGTTAGAAAAACGTCACGATAAATCGAGTTTCTACTAGTGATTATTAAATATCTCAATCTCCCTGTATCCAAAGTCATTAATGGCATTTATGCTACGAAGGAGCTCATGTTGTCAGCCAAGGTTGAGTCCCACTCCTCTTATTATTAGCAAGGTATGGTTTGGTGTCGTGACCTTTTGTGTGATGTGTTATGGTTGACTTTTTACTGCAGAAATGTGTGTCGGTAGGCTTGCTTGACCATAAAAATGAACAATTTCCCATCATTATTAGCTAAGAAAGCTTACGTATTCTTAAAGTAGAACATGCATAGAACATTTCTAGATAATTTGCAATATATGGTACTTTAGGAAAAATGTGAGAAAAACATGGTCAAATTGGAAGAAAATCACAGTTTTATGTTTTGCAGAAATAGCACCTGGCGCAATTTTGGCATAGTCAACCTCCAAAACGTACGTTTCACTTCATGAGGGGCAAGGGGGTCATTTCCAACATGTTTGAATGAAGCCAAAACCCTGAGTCCAAGTCAATGAGGGTTTGTTTAAAGAATCTCAACCCCTTTCCACCTAAAATGGTGAGAAGTTTAACCAACTTAAGGACCTATAAAAGGGAATCTCTCCCCCAACAGCAAATCATACATTTCCATCTCGTTTTCATCTTCTTTTCTTTTGTTCTTAGTTAGAGAATTCATTCATAAACTTTAGAGTTGTGTTTTAGTTGTTCTTTTCTTATATTTTCATACTTTTACTTATCGTATTGTCTTTAATTCAAGTTTGTACTTCTGTTCTTCATCTATTCCGTTCTTTTAAAGTTCTTAAGCGAATTTACACTCCCCTTATGCTCGAAAGAGAAGAAGGTTATGCTAAAACTCCTTGTACGTCGTTATTTTTCATTTAAATTCAATGGAAATTACGTCTTTTATGTTTTTGTGCGTTTTCTTTCCTTTAATTATACACTAAGTTATTTATCGACCTATCTATGATATGCCTGAATTAAATGATTTGATTTTCGAACATACTAAAGATTTGACCAGATTGTGCCTAACGCAATCTTGAGTTGGTTTCTAAAAAATTATTTTTACGCCTTTTTTCCATTTGGCCACTAGGAAATTGATTTATGCACTAAAGTCCAACTATAAGAATGGTGGGTTTGGTAAAATAATAGGAAACCAATATGGGATGTGACTTAGACATATGCTCATAAAATACGGTCCTAGACATAGGTCCTCTGACCCATAAATGCAAATGAGTTGATAAATACTTTCTAGAATTGTAATCACACATTGAAATACGATTGTAGGTTACTCTAGCCTCTGCAGCAACCAAAAACGGGTTCGTGAAAGAGTAAAACTCATATTCCCAAGATTAGCCAAATAGTGGCTAGTGCATTTTCCTCAAAGTGTGTATCTTTCATATTTTCCATCAAAACTAAGGTAGGAAGCAAAGAGATTGTGTTTTATTACATTGCTTGATACTTGAAACCCCAAACAACAACTTTTGTCACTATTTTCTTCGTAAACCACAATTTCATCTTTGAACCATTCACTTCTTTAAAACCATTTTGAAAAGCAAAAGTCTCTGAGAATTCGACCTTGGATTACTCCCAAGTATTACTTGCGACCATGTACACTTGCACGTGTTTTTTATCTTTTGAAGGTAGAGAAATTCCTCACAAGTTTTTGGCATTATTGTCAGGGACTTATTTTCAAAATTATTTGTTTGAAGTGTTTCATATTGTGATTGTTGCATGCCTCTGTTCCTTGGAAGGCCTCATATTTTTCCTATAATATATAATATTAGTATCTATTTAATTTAGTTTTCAATTATAAATTAAATCTAAAATATTAAAATAATTTACTTATTAAGTTTCATAATTTTTTATAATATTGAAAATGCACACTACTAAAAAAAATCCATAATTAATAAGCTCATAAATTTCCCTCGGCTTATATTTCAAATTTGTTAATATCTTTTTATTCATGTTCCTTTCAAATTTCCTTAAAACATCAACTCAGCTCCTCAAAATTCTCCCAAGTTTAAGTTGAGAGAGTGGGCGACCTTCCGTATTTTTTATATTTTTATTTATTTTTTCCCAACAAAAAATTTTCAACTTATCTAAAAAAACTTCATAAATATATTACTTATGTTACACTAATTTTAGATTGAATTCTCGCCCTCTCCCCATCTCTCACCCTCAATCACTCTCAAATCTAAAATTTTCATCCTGACCTTCTATGTGGTCTCAAAAGATTATCAATTACTAGAGTAGAAATCAAAATTCCCAAGAAAATAAATAAGGTATAAGGCAAAGAGCATCGAACATTTTTCCATAAGAAGGAACAAAACAAGACTTAAATATGGAATGCCCATAAAAAAAATGCCACTTTGTGGCTATTATTTTTTTACTCATTAGCTGAATCGAGGCAAAGAGCAACTAGCCATTGTTTCGTTGTTGACAACATATAGTTTTGTTCATGTGTGCTTAGTATTGATCTTTTCTAGGTAGAAGTATCTGCATCAGTTACAACATGCTGAGATGTTTTGTGGATAACATAGTCTTACAAGTTAGGGTCATATAAGAATTTGCATTCCGTCGACCCTATGCTCCTTATCTTACTTCATACCTTGTTTGCTGTTGTTTAATCTACTATCTATTTGCTAAGCATGCATAATCATGAGAAATCACGAGTCTTTATTACCTTGTTGAGGGAGTTTTTATGTAAAATATTGTCTTATTTTTGCGAAATTTTTATACCTTTTGTTATGCTTTTTTGTGTAGATTTTGGTTTCAAATTTCTCTCATCAAATCTTCATGGATCCCAAAAATCTCTCACACCCCTCTCATTTTCGGCTAAGTTAGGTTATGGTTGAGGAAGTTTTTGTTTTTTTTCAAGTAAAGTGCCAAAGATTCGATGGAAGGCTCATCCTTCTCCAAGCCATGCGACAAAGAGAAGGGAAAGAAGAAGATGATACTGCCACCAGCTACTCCACCGAGTATGATCCCTCTTGAACCCCCTCAAATCTCTAATGAAAGGATAACCTTTTATCCTAGGGCACAAAGAAAGAAATTAGAAGATCAAGGTGGATACCTCGTGAATCTACCTTTTGTCCCTTTAACTTTTTATGGAAATTTGAATGAGCAGATCAAGGTGGCTGAGTTTATCACCCCCTCTAGGAGTTGGAATGTTCTTAAGCTAAGGGGCATGGTGAGTGACGAAGATGATGTGGAGATGATTTCTAGCATTCCAATTTGTGGTTTTGGAAGTTCAGATAGATGGACCTTGCACTATAACAATCATGGTATGTATACAGTGAATAGGGCTACAAAATTACAATGCGAGAACAGTCATTCTTCTAGCGACGAAAGCAAAGAGCGATGGTGGAAAGAGTTTTGGAAAATCGAGCTTCCTCCAAAAATCAAGATTTTTCTTTGGAAAGCTGCTCAAAACAGTGCCCACTTCTAATTTGAGAAATAGAGGTATGGATGTCTCCCCTATGTGTCCTTTGTATCGGATGAAGGAAGAAACAATTAATCATGCATTAATGGATTGTAAAAGAGCTAATAAAATATGGAATTTAATCTTACTGGATGTTGTCCCTCATATCAGTTCAATGATTGCTTTGTTGATCGCTGGTCGGTGTTGATGTCCTCTCTAGATTCAAAAATGTTATCCTATACAAGTATTATTTGTTGGGCAATTTGGAACAACTGAAACTCCTTCAGATATAATAAGGGATCCATTGTTTCAATGTGAAAGCTTATTGGATTATCGATTATGCAGAAGAAATTTTCAACTAAAATCGTTTGAGTAAGAATGAAAGTAAAGCACCTTTACCTCAGTCGTGTGTCTTAGGGGTGTAAGTGACCGAACCAAACCGACGAACCAAACCGAACCGACTTAAATTGGTTCAGTTATAGACCAAGTCAGTTCGATTCGGTTCGGTTTCTAGAAACCGAAAAAAAAGATGCCCTACCTCTTATATAATGTTCTGTCATCTTCCCCGCCATCTTATCTCTCAATAAACCCATGATTTCGCCCTTCTCTCTCAACACCCACAACTTTCCTCTCTCACCCTATAGATTTCTCACAATTTCCTCTCTCTCTGGACAAACCCACAAATTTCTCACGATTTCATCTTTCTCAACAAACTCATCTCTCGACAAACTCAATCTCTCTCAAGAAACCTTCTGATTCTCTCTCAACGAACCCATGGCCGACCTTCTGATGAAAGGCAAACAAACCCACGGCGGCCAACCTTCCAACGAAATCTCCAAACAAACCCATTGGGTCTCTCTCGACAAACCCATTCTCTCTCAAGAAACCTACGATGGCGATTCCAATTTTGAACACCCATTTAACCTTCAGACTGAAGGATTTGGATCTGGAAAATGTTACAAAATAAGGTGTGGTTGTTATATCTTCAATTAATTGAAAAAAATTTGTTAATTAAATGCCTTTTCTGTCATGAAGGATTTGGATCTAGGTGTTCGTTGAGAACCCTAGACTGGTGAGAGAGAGAGAGAGAGAGAAATCGAAACCGACCTGACCTGAAGCGACCCAATCCGAATTTCAACTCACAACTTTCGTATCGGTTCGATTTTGTCCGGAAACCGATGGAGACCGACTATTTACACCCCTAGTGTGTCTAGAGCCCGCCACCAAAGGGCTTTGTCAAAATCAATTCAGATGCTACATGTGGTCTGCCTGAAGGTAGATCCGGAGTTAAGGTTTTGATCAGAGATAAATCTTGCAGGATTCAAGCGGCAATGACTACCTCCCATGTTTCTCTTATTCGGTTCCTAGCGGAAATGTTGGCTATTCATGAGGGTCTTTGTTTGGCGGCTTGTTTGGGCATCTCCAAAATCGTAGTCGAATCCAACTCTTTGGAAGGTTTCTCTTTGATCGCCGGTGGGGGGAAATCCACAACGAAACGACCTCTTGGATTGCTAATATTAGAACTTTGGCAGGATCTTTGCAAGATATATCCTTTTAGCATGACTGCGAAGCAAATGAGATCGCTGATGCCCTAGCCAAAGTTGCGCTGCGTTCTTATCGTCCTATTCTGTGGCTTTCGGGTTTTCCAACTTGGCTCCTCCGTATGTGGAGTCTGATAATTTGTCTTTTGTAGCCTTTATGGCAACAAGTTTTCTTAATTGAAGTCTTTATTTAAAAAAAAGTATTGACATGTGCAAACGGTTAAATGGCAGAAGAGGACTTGGTTATGTCGATGAGAGTGTTATTCCATCTAGTTCCAATACAATTTTTGTTAAAGCATTTTCTATTGTGCATAATGATGTTTTGTCTAATGTTGCTCTGAAATGTGATGTGCATCAACATTATGTATCTAAATTTGTGCCTAATCATTTTCGTTCTAAGTTTAAATGTATGCATAATACAATACTCGTGTCAATATGTCATTATTGTGGTGTTAAAAGTCATATTAGACCAAATTGCTTTAGATTGAGAAATGATCAAAATAGATTTCCTAAGAGAAATGATTTTTATAAAGCGAAATTTTAAAATATTCTAAAAAGAAACATTTATGTGAAAAATAATATGCATAGATATTTTGTGAAAGAAAAATAAACATTTATGTGAAAAATAATATGCATGACATTTTGTGAAAGAAAAACTCATCCATAATATTTTTTGCGTCTCGTGTGGAAACTTCGATCATAAAGTATATTCATATTACTTGTCTAAATCGAATTATATGAATGTTATGAATGTTGGAACTAAAAATAAATGAGTTCCAAAGATTGAGACTAACCTATATGGATACAAACAAATATGGTACCAAAAACTATTTGCTAAATTGTTTTGTAGATGTACTTGAATTTTAAAATTGTTTGAACCACAAAATATAATTTCTAAGAAAAAAAAAACCAATTCTTGGTTCTCCTAGGCTTAAAAAAATAATCATTTTTTGGTAATTTTGTTTATTTTAAATTAAATATTGAACAAATTTTGAGATAACTTTTTGATAGTACATCTCAATTCTTGGATTGTTTGAACGGAAAGTTTCAATCTTTATATTATGATATTTTGTGGATTGAAAATTTATTAATTACGATTCCACATTAATATTTTTACTGATAGTTGATTATATGTTTTAGACATACATATTAGGTGTGAATTTTATTGAATTGTTTATTGGATGAACTTTATTTTATCGTTATTTATTGATTTGTGGGATAATTAAAGTGTTAATTTTTATTTTGAGTTCCTAATAAGTGAAGGTGTGTTTATTACTTATTTATGATTTAGTTGGTATGGATATCATGTTCTTGTTGGATCCGCATGACAACCCTAGAGGGGTGAATAGGGTTTAATTAAACTTTATAAACTTTTTTTAACACGGTGGCCCAATTTAAACAATTATGTAAATTTTTTATGAACAAATGATTTTAACGCAAAATTAAACAACAAATTAGAAATACAAACACCCTAATTAATTTCACCAATCAAATAATTCAAATATAAATATTTGACCATAAACATGAATAACAAATTCGAACAATTAATTTCATGCAATTTGTAATAAAGAAAAATAATTACAAAAATTAAATAGATTAGGGTTAGAGAAAATGACACGAGAAATTTTATACTGGTTCGGCAACACTGGCCTACTCCACTTCTCAAGCTCCTCTTGGGTGTTCCATTAGGAAACTTCACTCTTTCCATGGTAGGAGTCAAACCGGTACAAAGTCTTCTTTTTCAGGGAGCAAGAAGAAACCCGATCCTTTCCACGGTTCAGGATCAAACCGTTACAACTGCTCTTTTTCAGGCTCAAGAGCAACCCTTACAAAGGATTTGGAATTGAAAGAATAATCTCACAAATCTCTCTCAAATAGTAGATATACAAATTTAACTCACAAATTTTGTAAGAAAAATTCTTACAAAATAAAGCCCTCAAATTGGTTAAAAAAATAAAAATTATAAGCTCAAGATCTTTCAAATAAAATCTCGTACAACAAATTTAAAAAAACATTGAAGTTTTTGGAGGGATGAACAATGAATGGATTGGAGAGAAAAATTGGGAGAGAAAAAAAAATGTTATTAAAATATGAGGGAAGTGAGGTTTAAATAGAGGAGAAAAAATTGAAAGAAAATTTAAAATCAAATTTAAATTTCGACCATTAGATTTGAAATTATTAAAGAGGAAATGTTGAGATTTAATTGAATGTAATAATAATAATAATATATTATATATATAAATAAAATATGATTTTTTTTAATGTCTCCAACGGTCCTTCAACGGCAACTTCAATTTTTTTTCCCTTTCCTTCAGGTTACCCAATTTCAACGGTAATATATATATATTTAATCTTTTCTTTTTCTTTTTCTTTTCAATTTCTTTTTCTCTTTTCATTTCTTTTTTTTTTCATTAACATAAATGACGACGTATCAACTTTCCATTGCTCCACATGGATAATTAACCTGCCACGTCATCCATTCGGTTATTTTTCCTTCCAACCTCTTTCCACCATAATTTCTTTGTTTGAGCTCTGATTTGGATGATTCAAATATCGTTGGAGTCGTTGTTTCGAGTTCTACGCTCTGAATACTTCAAAAAATTAAAATTGTTAAATAACATAATTAAGTTTGTTATCATCAAAATATTAATTAATTAATTAATTAAAATTTAATTAATTTGAGATTAAGGGTTAAAAAGCCAACCGTTCAAATTTTTTAACTATGTTGTTTATAAAATCTTCAGTTTCTGTATGTTAGAGAAATCGTGTGTTCTTGATAAAATCTGTTATTAGAAATTGTTATAATTAATTTATTACTTTTTTTTTTTGAACAATAGTTTATTTATTACTTGATTGTTGAAATTTATTTGAATTATTGTTTGATGTTGTTGGATTGTAAAGAAATTTACTTTGAAAAAATTATTTTGAAATTACTTCCCTGATATCAAATTATTTGAGTTTTACTCCTACCATTGTTATTAAGTCCTTTTATTTTGAAAATTATTTCTTTGAATATGAACTCCTCGGAAGAAATTATTTTAAGTTTTCATAAATATTTTTAAAGATGGAAAGTTTATACTTTCATTATTATTGCTTTTATATTTTAATGATTCCTGTTAAATTATTATGAGATTTCATATTGTTAATTAATTTCTTTGATGGGAAGAGTGCTTTAAATTTTATTTTTTATTTCTTTTGAATCCCTATTCATTGTGTATTTTTTTTTGTTTGGTCTTTAATTAAAATGTGTGTTTTTATGGTAATTATTATAGGTATATATTTTTTAATCTTTCATATTGGTATTTTAGGCCAATATTTTTGGCGTAATATATCTCTTTGCTTGAAAAAATTTTGATATCATGTCTAATTTTCTTGAGTTTGATTCTTGTGATTAATATATCTTTATATGCAATTTAATATTATGTCTTTTTTTCTTTTAATTTGATTCTTATAAATTTGTATATGTTGTGAAATTTTTATTCTTAAAGTGTTTAAATGTTTTATGAATCCTATATTTTTTTAATTGGCATCTTATATTTGCTTAAATATTTGAACTTCACTTTTTAACCTGTGAGTTGTTTTCAAAAGTTAAGGATTTAATTTGGCCAATTAATGATTTAACAAAACCTCAATATCGAAAGGATTGAGTTATTTTTACGATTTTTTGATTTGACTTTGGAGAGAAAGACTTTAGACATAAAGGTTTCGAGTAGCCTAAACATAGACCTCGACCCAAGGTCACGGTTTGTTTTATTAAACTAAACTCATTCTCTAACAGACATATTAGGGATTAATCTAGGCCTTCAAAATCCTTAGACATAAGAAGATTGCGAAACATAACTTGATTTTTAAGCAAGGGAGGTGCCTAGCTAATTGCATTTCGTGTTTTCTTAGCTAATTTGAAGTAAGTGAACTGGGCTTTATTCATTAAGTTTTAAAACATCAAAAACAATATCGTTCATATTATTTGTCACCTTAAAACCAATTTCCAGCTCGCCGATCATCATTATTTTTCAAAAAAGATTTCATTACTCCCTATGGATCGATATTCGAAACGCTCATTCCACTTATTACTTATGATTGGTGTACACTTTTGTTCTATATATTTATTTCAAATTCAAAATCTCAAACAGGTATCTTGGGTTCAGTGACAATTCGGTGAAATAACTTTTACTGCACTTTTTCCTCACACTGAATGAGTGATTTTCTTCTGAATTTCCAGATCAGCACAAAATATGATCAATCTTCAAATATTCAATTTATAGGCCTATAACACTTCTAAACAAAGCTAAATCATTCTAAAACATCTTTACCCAAGACAATTTCCTCTAAAATAACTCTTTTATGAAGAGTCGTCATTGATTACGACTTATATATTAATAACAATTCCTCTGGAAAGTTGTCAAGTTTTATTGTCTTAATTGTTGAACTCATGACTTGTGATATTTATTATTAATCCTAACTTATTCGCTAATGATTTTTTTTAAATAGTAATTGGTTCTAAATGATTTAATTTGTTTTCATCTCTTTTATATGATTTTAATATATGTCTCATGCATTTCACCAGGGAGAGCTTACATGACTCACATTTTTTGGAACTCACATGCTTATATATGTCTACGGGGAGTTCTTATCCTTTTTATTTATATTATGTTGCATTTTCATGTGATGATCATTTGAAATAATTTATTTTGTTTTTAAGTAAAAATTTTAAGTTTTAATGTATTTAATAAGTTTATTGATTTTATGTTTTGGGTTCTTGAAAGTATTTATATCTCTTGATCTTATGTTTGCTCCAAATTGATTGACTTCATTTATCAGAGAGGCTTAAATTGACTAGTAGTCATCTATAATACTTGATTACTATTTTGAGGGGAATCATGTGCTTTAAATTATTATCTTTTGATGATAATAAAAGAGGGAGAATTTGTTAAGAAATGTAAAGTGCTTCTCATTGATGATTGATGTTTGTCGAAGTGTTCATTAGTGATTAGTGATTGATATTTGTCGAAGTGTTCATTTGTGATTAGTGAATTCTTTCAATTTTATTATACTAACACCACTTTGAAAATATTTTTTTTTAAATAATTTGTCATCATAAAAAATTGAGAGATTATTAACTTTACGAGCTTCAATCATGCCAAATGTTTTGATTATAACAAACTTTATTTCCTTACAAATTACCTACTTTATTTATTATTATTTTTTTATTCTTTATTACATTTTACCTACATTTGTGGTTAAAAATGAATGATTTATTAATCTAAACAAATTTTTTCAAATTTATATAATTTTTTAATTTCGAGATGTTAAAATATTTGTATTAATATATATATGAGTATTAAAATTATTTCTATCCTGAATATTAAAATTATAAAATTAAGTTCATTTTCAATAATTTATTTTTAGTATTCGATATAATTATTAATTATATAAAATATCTAATATAATAATAGAAAATGATGAATTATAATTTTTATAACTTTCCATGATTTCTACAAGTTTTTTTATATGTCCTCTAGAAAAAATTGGAAGCTCTATATTTTTTATCAAGTCTGCGAAGGTCGGCATTGAACGTATTAACTCTCTGAACGAGCTGGGGTGAATGCAAGTAGAGGACCTGCAAAACAAAGTAGGCACTTTGATGCTCAATTCAGTAGTTGGCCAATTTATACTCAGGGGAGAATATAGTTTCACGTACCTGAAAATGAGGCAGGAGGTCTCTATTTAGAGGCTTGACTTCCAACAGGCTTCCAATGCCTCTCTGACAGCCCGAGAGTCATAATGTGATCAATGTTGTCATGGATTTTGTTTGAGGTTTGCGCCTACATAAGTTAGCATAGCTTGGCTCGATTGATAACTCAGGGGTTCGAGGTATGAGTTGTTGGTTGACTCAGCTAATATCTCAGGCGCCCGAGGTGCGAGACTATGGTCGGCTTAACATGAAACGTGGATCGCGACCGTCTCCAGTAGTTCTGCTCGACCTCGTCAAAGGTTCGAGCTACATTTTCTGTGTGTGAGTCACCATGTAGACTCATGATAACTCTCCAAAAGAGAGTTATTCTAGTGTATATTTTGGTGTTTCTATGCAAAGAATTGTCAAAATGTGTCGGTTTTAGCTCTTAAATAGCTTAGATAAGACTATAAAATAGAATCCGAGCTAAAAGTCCCAGGTCTTGAATGCTTTAGTTAAATATTATGCTAAATGCTCTTATTTATGGTCTAAATGCAAAGGGTTGGAAGCAGAAGATTAAGCATGAGAGGGTGCTAAGCCAAGAGAAAAGTGAGCGAAGCATTTTCGAGACAGAGCAGAGGAAAGCTGGAGCGAAGCAGAGCTGGAGCATGGATTCACTACACATTAACAGCCCAAACATGGGAATTACCGTGTCCGTACAAACTTCAACGGGGTGCCTTAAAAATGGAACCCGATATAAAAGGGACATTTAATCCTAGCCGCCACACACAGATCCCAATATAGACACGTTTTTTAGAGCTAAAACGACAATGAAGAGGAATCACTCCATTTTCGGAGGTAGAATGATGACGACAAAGAGGTTATTCGACTGCTGCATCGAGTTGTCATCTTCTTCCTTGGTTTTCTGCTATTTCCTTGAAAGGGTTGTCTTCTTCCTTCACCTACTGTATTCAAGCGAACCTCTAGCTACTTCATTTGTTTTTAAATAAAGCTGTTTTTATTTCTTAAATCTTACATGACATTGTTGGCCGCTTTATCTTGTCTGCTAGCTTTTGTATTGACCAGGAAGGGCTTACGGATTGCTGACTTGCTTTATTTGTGATTAGTACTTTTTTATAGTAATTTGTGGATGCTCAGGAATGGGGTCCCATAATCATGCCTAGAACTTGTTTTTATTGCTTGGAAACTTAGCAACGGGAGTTTTGGGTATCCATGTTTGGGTGTCTCAGGAGGGAACCAAGTCGAGTTGGGCACTAATGAATGTTTGTAAGCTAGAGGGTAGGTCGAGAAGTTTGTGAAAGCATGTTGAATCTCCCCCACTTTTCTATATCTGTTAACTCCCAATTTCCGTATTCTGTGCTATTCTCTCTTCCTGTTATCAGCTCTGCTAAGTGTGTCTGCTACTGATATATTTTACTGCTACGTTTATTATATTGCATGTAGTTACGACACAAACACATATATTTCTTTGCTTTTACATTTTGGTAGTTGCAAACATCGTTTAGAGTTCCAAAGTTCCTATGGATTCGACCTCGTTTCGTGCTACAATTGGAAATTTCGTATATACTTACCCGTGTTGTCAACACGGTTGTGTGGATGCAACAACTCATCACTGTTATACCTATCAAATGTTAACACGTAGCTAATGAGAAATCACTTCCAACATCAACATTTTCTACCTTGCTTAAATATGAATAATCATAACTTAAATAATAATCTAAATAAGTCACCATTAAACATTCATTCGCAACTTCAAACAATTTTCACGTGTCTACATATGATCTCTAAAATTTCTAACAACATCTCAATATAAATATTACTAATATTTTTAGATAAAGTGATTAAAAATTGGTAACTATAGCCTAATTAAACTAATATTAAAGTCTCATTTACTAATTTAAATAATTTCCATCAGTTTACTTGATTTTTAAGGCCTTGTTTACTTACCCTGAATTGTAAGTAGCATTTTCATTCCCTTTGTTTGTGTTTACCAAAATAAAAGAATGCGAATAAAAAGTGGGACCCATCCCGAAATTGGGAATCACTCCAAGAAAAGGTGTGCAAATTTCATAATATTTCTTATTCCGTGGGATCCACAGTACATTTTTTCATGACAACCAATGCCCTTTTATCTCTCATATACAACTCAGGATTTTCTGATTACTTTTTTGGGTTATTTTTCGACTGCTCCTCCTTTCTATTTGTCTATTTGTCACCTTCTCCTCTAGAGATTTGCTTTTTAACTTTGAATTTGAAGTGTTCTACATCACTATTTTTTCTGGGGTGCATTTGAACATTATTTAATTTTGTATTTTTTAAACAAATTATTTAATTTTAAATTAAATTTGTAAAAGAAAAATAATTATAATAAATAATGTAATAATAATATAAAGTGTAAAGATTTTTTTAGACTTAAATACAAAAGATACAGTTTGTTACTTGTCGCAACGTCATCGCGAAGCAGAGCGGCCGACGTCATCCCCTGAAGGATCTCTTTCAAGATAAGGGTTTGGAGTTGCCACCAACCATCTATGAGGTGGATTGGTCACCTAAAAAAAACTTGGTCTACGAAAACAAAATTTTGATTCTGGAGTTGACGGAGCGTATGGAAGGTGTTAACACTCTACGACACCCGTTAAAAAACGGTACCATATTTTATCATAAATTATCCTATTATTTGGTCCAAAGAATTTTTTTTTGTTTTATTTAAATGTCACATACTTTATTACTTCATATTTACTATAAAATATGAACTAATAATTATGAGTGGCACGAAGGCCATTAGAAAATTTTAATACCTCGAATATTGGAGGGTTCCATTCCCATCATTGGAGTTTTTGAATAATTATTTAGTAAAATAAATAAATAAAAAATAATATTTATTTTAGGGGATATTGAGACTTTAATTTGTGACATGAGTATTATGTGTCTAACACTTTAAGATATAAGTTATGTTAATTTTTACAATACAAACTTTGTATTTTTGAATTTTGTTTAAAAAAAAACTCTTTATTTTGTTTTGGATTTAAAATAATTATTCAAAACTTATTTAACAAATCTTTTATTTTACAAACTTTTTGTTGATTTGAATTAAAAAAAGTTTATAACTTTAAACAAATCTATCCTTTTAACACTCATGTTGATTTACTAATAAAAGAATTTTTTTTTTGTTTTAAAAAATTCATTTGTCAAATCTTTTTATATTTTCAAAAACTTATTTAAAAACAACTAGATGCTTCTATTTTAAAATTAAACTTTTTTATTTACTTAAAATAAAAACTTTTAGTATTTTACTTTAAACACATTTTATTGTAAAAAGATTTCCAAAAGTTATTTTAAAACTTTAATTTAAAAGGCTCTTTTTCTTTTTTAAAACTTTAATTTGAGATAAAACAATCTTTTATTTTAATTACAAAACTTGAAAACCCAAAAACATAAACAATAAAAAAAGTTCAAAATCTACAAGTTTTTAATTTTAAAAAGCCACCAATTTTCAAAAACTGCAATTTTCCAAATGCAAACAGTCACTAAACTCTTTAAAAACATCGATTACACATAAATCGACTTCCTAAGATTTACTAATTTCCAAAAGAAAGCAGCACATAAATCATCTTCGAAATCTTCAATTAACAAAAAATACAGCTCATAAACACTTCAAAATTAGCAACAAACTAACTTAAAACAACTTCTTAAGATCTACTAAATTTCAAAAGAAAACCGACCCCAAATGAACTTCAAAATCTATAAAATTCTTTTAAAAATATAGCCCATAAACCCATAAAAGACAGAAATAAAACAATGTGAACATCTCCCGAAAACCTTCAACTTGAGAAACAGTGATAAATAATCCCAAATAAGGGGAAAAATGGTTCCAAATGTGACATATATCACAATTAATTATACACACACAAACATCACTCAACTCACCTTACTTACCCAACGTGGATTTAATCACCAAGGTGGAGGGAGATTGGGAGTGAAAAGGAGGAAGACAAATGGGGTGGTGGTGGTTGATTTCTAGAGAGAATGATATGAAGTGAGAGAAACGAAACACTTCTGCCTTTTCTCTCTATTTTGTTCCCTCTGTTTTTGTGTGTCCCATGTGCATGCTCTTCTAATATGTCCTTAAATCAGTAGAAACCCTCCCTTACATAAACACGTAAGGTAACGATAAAGAAGGAATAGTCAAATTAAACAAAGGAGGGGAAGATGGAGGAAATGAAGGAGGAAGAATAGGGATTTTGACGAAAAATAAAATCAGTTTTGTTTTAAAAACCAAAATCTTTTTTAATTAAAAAAAAGAAGAAAATCCTTTATTTAAAACAAAATCTTAAAATAAAATAATAAAATCCAATTTTTTGAAAACAAAAACAAAAACTTAATTTAATTAAAAACTTTACTTTAAAACTAATAATAACATACACTTATGTTATTTTTACCAAAACAATTAAATAAAACTTAATAAAATAAATAAATAAATAATAAATAACTAAAAAAATAAAATTTAACAAAAGAGAGTCGGACAAATACGATGTCTACATTATTATTAAGTAACATATGTTGGATTTTTAATATGTGAAAGAAAGTGAGAAAATCGTTAAGTAACGAATTTAACATCCGGAAATTAAATTCGTGTATTAAGAATCTGAAACTTATTTTATATTTGTAAAAAATTCATTATTTATTTCATAAGTTGTTTTTTGTTTCAATTTTTGTGTTATGTAACTTTATTTTGTTAAAGTTACATGTTGTTAAATTGGAAGTTATACTTCAAATGAGGAGTTTTCTTCATGTTGTTAAAGTTGAACTCAATTCATGTGTGAGGAGTTTCATGTTTACACAACTATAAATAGTTGCTGTTTTGTTCATTTGAGATCAAGCTTTCTCATTTTGAGTTCCTCCTCCTCTCATAAGTAGTTGTTCTTGTTTGTGTTAAGAGCAAGTATCTAAGAGATCTGCCAAATTCGAGTAGTTCGAGGTTGCGTGTTATTCTACCGGAGTTAGTCATTATATCCTACTAAGACGATCGATGTAGTATGCTAGCAACTTGTGCAAAACAAATAATTGTCTTCAGGTCAACGCTATTGAAGCGTGTCTCGACTATATTTATCAATTTTGGTTTTCATCAAATTGTCAAAGTGTATATTGTTTGTAGCTAGTTATATTATAGTCTATTTGCCAGTATTACACAGTTTGTATATACATAGTATATTTACCAAACAATCTGAAGACAATTAGTCATGGTTGCAAACACTTCCACCAATGCTCCTGCGATGATGGGATCGACCATTATCAAATCTTATGCTGAGAAACCAGAAAAGTTCAAGGGAGAAAACTTCAAACGATGGCAACAGAAGATAATCTTCTACCTCACCACCTTGAATCATACTCACATCCTAAAGGAGGTATGCCCGTACTCTGTTAGAAGTAATCACTCCAGAAACTGAAACTGCCAAGCAAGCGTGGTTGCATTCAGACTTTCTATGTTGCAACTACATTCTGAGTTGTCTGGATGACACCTTGTATAATGTCTACTACAATACCTTTGATACTTCAAGGCAATTGTGGGAGGCATTAGACAATAAGTATAAGCTAAAAGATGCTAGTACTAAGAAATTCATTGTTGAAAAATTCTTAGATTATAAAATGGTTGATACCAAGTGGGTAGTCAATCAGTTGGAAGAATTGCAAATTATCATTAGTAATTTGCAAAGTGAAGGATTGGTCATTAACAAATCATTCCAAGTTGCTTCTGTGATTGAAAAATTGTCTCCTGCTTGAAGAGAATTCAAATATTATTTCAAACACAAGCGCAAGGAGTTGTCCAATGGAGAATCTTACTGTGAAACTCCGCATTGAAGAGGACAACAAAAAGGGAGACAAAGAGTCACGTAAAGTTGAAGCTAATGCACATATTACTGAAGCTTCAAGGCGTCATCCCAAAAAGAATCAATCCAAGACAAAGAATGTGAATCTTGGGCCAAGAAATGACGCTAACAAACGTATTCGTGGAATTTGCTGGGTTTATGGCAAGAGTGGTCATATAGCTATAAAATGTAGACACAAGAAGAGACAAAGCTCTAACAACCAGATCAACACTATGGAAGATGACAATTTAATTGCTGTGATTTTTGAGGTAAATATGGTCTGGATTGATACTGGTGCTACTAGGCACGTTTGTGAGGACAAATCATTGCTCACCACTTATGAGAAGCTAGATAGTAGTGATAAACTGTACATGAGAAATGCTTCAACAGCTTCAGTGGAAAGCAGAGAAAAAATTCTACTAAAATGGACTTCTGGAAATATACTAATTCTCACTGATGTGTGGCATGTGCAAGAGATTCGAAAGAATCTTGTGTCAGGAACCCTACTCAACAAAAATAGGTTTAAGCTTATATTTGAGTCAGATAAGTTTATTCTAACTAAGGGAGGTATGTATGTGGGAAAGAGCTATCTAAATGATGGAAAATTGAATGTACTGGCACAATTGCGGAAGAAAAATGATAATAACTCTTCTACTTATATTTTTGAGTTGTGTGATGTATGACATTCTAGGCAGGGATATATCAATTATCATTCTTTACAAATAATGGTAAATTTAGGACTATTGCCTAATTTTACATTGATAATAGACACAAATGTGAAGTTTGTGTTGAATCAAAGTTTTCTAGAAAGTCATTTTCATATGTGGAAAGTAATAATGAATTACTTGATTTAGTCCACAGTAATGTATGTGACTTAAAAAGTACTCCCACAATATGTGGTAAGAGATATTTTGTCACATTCATCGATGATTGTAGTAAATATTGTTATGTCTATTTGTTACATAGTAAAGATGAGACCTTAGATGTTTTCAAAACATATAAGGCAAAAGTTGAAAATCAACTTGAGAAGAAAATAAAAGTGTTTAGATTAGATAGAGGTGGTGAATATGAATCATTATCTATTTCTGAATTTTGGGAAGTTAATGGTATAATCTATCAAATTACGGCACCATATACACCACAACAAAATGGTGCAGTTGAAAGAAAGAACCGAACTTTGAAGGACATGATAAATTACATGTTAAATAGGTCAGGTTTAGCCCATAATTTGTGAGGGAAGTTTTGCTTACAGAAAATTTTATCTTAAATAAAATTTCACATAAGAAGACTAATAAGTCACTTTATGAAGTGTGAAAAAAGAAATTACCCTTATATAAAATATTGAAAGTGTGGAGGTGTTTGACAAAGGTACAAATTCCTTTACCAAAAAGGACAAAACTTGGACCTAAAACAGTTGATTGTGTCTTTATAGGCTATGCTATGCATAGTGTTGCTTATATATTCTTGGTGATTAAATTAGAAATACCTTATATTAATCATAATACTGACACGACCCGTCCCAAAACACCTACTAGTCCCAGAACGAGTCGCGCTGACCACAGACCCTGACTAACTACGAAGTTAATGGTCAACTTCTTCTTATCTTTGACCTGAACTTTGACTAACAACTCCGAATGGATGCACAATAAAATAATAATCTTAATAGAACAATCATTCTTACATTCATTCTATACATTCTTTTCCTATCAATAGGGTGCAGATAAAATTTCTTACGAACCAACTAAATTACATATTACATGCAAAGTGATATGCAACTCTTGAACTATCCTGAGTGGCAGAAGCTGAACTAAATTCTTCTTAAAACTCAGAAACTCAGTTACTCAGGTACAGCCTGGGCAGGAAAACAAAATATAAACACTGAACTGGGAAGCTCAGTGAGTAGTAAGTTAATAAGAAAATAATTTCATCAACTTTCTTTTATAAACAATTGATTCAGCTCTTAAAACAAACTCATAGACTGAAGTAATAATCATTCTCATTAAAATTCCATAAAACTCGAGTGAAACTGGAGCAATATTATAAATTTCATAAAACTCAGTAAACTTCTCAAAATCAAACTTGTAACAATAATTTCTTTCTGGGCAAACTAAAAAGACAACGCTCTCAAGTCTAGGATTCGGAATCCGGATTTGGCCCTTATCGCCCCAGCATTCCCCTGCTTCCCCTGCGACCTAGTTACGCCAACTTCTCAACCTACTATCAAACACATTTTAAAACATATAAAACATTCTTCTTTCAAATATAAAACAGATCGATAAAACTCAACACCATACATGTATCCATATTCTATTCTAGTCTACTGGTGTAGAGTAATCTCAATACATACAGTAGAAGAATTCTGGTCTACTAGCATAGAGTAATCTCAATATGCACAGCAGAATAATTCTCTCAACACGTGGAGTCAAATGGTTCCAAAGACCTTCTATTTTTGGGTATACTATAAAAACACATTCAAGTAGCATACGGGTAATCACCTGGATACAATAACATGATGGTTTGAAAACTTCTTTCTCAATCTCATAAACTACTCTAAAATTCTTCTTTTCTTTTTAACAACTTTTCTTTCTTTCTCAAATCATTTCTAAAATATTTCTTTCTAAGAACATTTCATGAAATTCTAAAATCATTTTCTGGAATCTCCTTCTAAATACCTTTCATAAGTTTTAAACAATTCTTTAAACTCATAAAGCATGTCTAAATTCTCATAAACATTTCTAAATTCTCGAACAAACATATTTTCTTTCATTCTTAGCAGAAATGCTAAATCATACAGAATATATAATTTCTCAGAAATTCTATATCAATAGGTATCTAAAACCATTTAATAAAATAACCACTCACAAATTCCAATAATAATATCCAAAACATTTAGTAAATTAACCACTCACAAATTCCAATAATAAATATCCAAAACATTTAATAAAATAACCACTCACAAATTTCAATAATAATATCCAACACATTTAGTAAATTAACCAC
>NW_019104643.1:487057-525340 GCF_001995035.1 Momordica charantia
TWRRWTYMAAWTWAAAAAAAWCGAAAGGTCTTTGGGGAGAGATTGTTGGATAAATTTACTCGAACATGATAAAAAGTAAAARAAGGGTCCCAAAAATGGAGGGTCACACATAACATTTTTTYATAAAGGATCGGAGGGGTCAAATATAGGGATGACAACGGGGCGGGGTGGGGCCGGGAGGGGGCCATCCCCATCCCTACCCCTGTCCCCATAATTTTGGAGGCAGGGACGGGGCGGGGATTCCCRGATCGTTATAAATATATTTTTTTAATTTTTTAATTAATTTTTGTTATTATTAGTATAGTTTTTTTAAAAAATTAAAAAAGTTCTTATGAAATTAATATATATTAATATTATTATATAAAAAAATAGAAAAAGTAATAAAAAATTAAACGGGACAGGGACGCCCCGTCCCCGTTGGGGAACAGATTGGGATCCTCAATTCGACTCCGTCCCCGATCAAACCGAGAAATCCCCGACCCGATCGGATCGGATACTCGAATCCCGTAGGTACTTTTGCCATCCCATGTATCCCAATTTCCCAAACAAATTCTTTTTGGGTTTATTTGGTCATCAGCGAATCCCCAATATAAAAAGTTGACCTTGGGATGACAGTGCTTGAGAATTAAAACATCGATTAGCTCAAGGATAGGAAAGCAACAAACATTTTCTTTTAATGTTCCGATCCAATTTAACATCATCATCCTTGATCCTTCCCACGTCCTCTTCTCTCCCTCTCTAGGAGGAAGTCTTCCCCGTTTCTGGGGAATTTCCCTTCCCCTTCGACTTGTCTCTCAAGAAATTCGTCTGTGTTCTGCTCAGGATCATTCTTTTGGACGCCATGAATATCTTTTCGAAGAAACCCACCGCCAAAGGTTGTCCCCTTCTCTTCTTTTTCATCGACTTCATTCACTCTGATTTGTTCTTGCTGAAACCTGTTACGTATTTTTCTGCATTGCTGAGAGTTCCGTTTTTTCGTTGTTTTGTATTTTTCTTCTGCGAATTGAACTGGGTTGTGTTTATTTTGCTACTCCTGTGTTGTTCTTATGTGATTGGACTTCTTTTTTTTTCAGAAGCTCTTCGGGAGAGTAAAAGGGAAATGACACGTTCTACGCGAGGTATCTTCTTTATTTTTCTTAACTGCACCTTAATTAAGAAAGAAGCCATCTGGGTTCAAAGGGGATTTGGATATATTCATGTTTCTCATTGTATCTCTGTATTTTACAATTCAATCGTTTGGTCATGGTGATGTTTCTTTTGGACTGAATGGAGTAAAGTCGTATGGAATGTATGGTTGTATATGGCACTAACGTGGAACCAATTACCTCCAACCCATTCCCTTAAAGAGAAAATGGGAAGAAGCTTTGGGCTTGAAGTGGTTTTTTGGGGTCTTTTTCTATCGGTGTATCTGAAATGAATTTGCCTATCCACCACCAGCCATTTAGGATACGGTTCAAACATGAAAGAATTTGTCTATATCGATAGTGCTATGGCTTTGAATTGGCATAAGACGGTAAGTGTTTTGAGATTACTTTTTGCAATGGTCAGTCTTTATAATAGAATGATAAAGATTAAGATTGCGTGTGGTTACGTTATTTTGACACCTTTTGGTATTAAGAATGTCATTTTCTTAAATAACTCATTACTCTTTTGAACTTACCTGTTTTGATGGTATTCATCTCTTATTAAGCCAGAAAGGGTGATCAGGTTATTGCAGGTTGCAACTGGGAATTTGACATTACAAGCATTGTATTCAAATTACAAAATAAAATAATCAAAGTGGGCTATAAGAATATAGAGCCTATAACAAAAAGAGCTTAAATAGATCATTGCATTTTAATTATTTAATAATGGTGAAGAAAAGTTTGGGTAACATAGATATGATTTATGAATTGGAGGTATTCTTGTTAAACAAGAACCACACCTTTCATTAATTGTATTAATTAGAAGTTATAGAGAAATGGTGATATATATTCACCCCAATCCAAGGAGATTTCAGTGGGCTTCCAATTACAATTGGTCAAGTTACTAAATTTTCTGATAGAAGACTCCAGATGCATTGAAAGTGATTGCTCCTCTCCATCCATAACTCCCAATAAGTAAGAAGATAATGTTAGTCCAAAGAATTTTAACATTGTCTAGTTGTCTTTAAATGGATGGGCTTGGGCATCCTTTCTTCCAGTGAAGGAAGGTAATAATGCCTTTTAGAATCCTCTCTATCTGAGGAGCTGGTCTTTGACTGTGTTAGGAAAAGATAAGAATAGCTTAGCAGTGTAAGTCCTCATACTAGAAGCTGCAAGTTTAAGAACTGTGAATACTCTAACAAGAACAAAACAAAAGTTGGTGATCGTGATACTATCTTCTCCATGTTTTTTATGGAGGATGCATCACTCAAGTAAAGATTTTTAATCTTATTAGGGTATTTGACCTTCCAAGCAATCTTGCACACCGATTTTGGAATGGCTTCATATTAGGTTTGGAAAAATGAGTTTGAGGTACTATGATGTCTCATTGTGAGGATTTTTGTAGACCTGGCTTGAAGTCAAAGGATGTGGTGACCTATTGAAGGTCTCAATTGTTGTGCTAACCATAGGGAGATAAGTTGTGGAAAACGTCTCTAGCAATTTCATCTTCAAATGTATGTATYGGAACCACAATGGGTTAACTTAGTGGCATTGAGCCATGTGGAAGTAAAGGGACTTTAGCAATTTCATCTTCAAATGTATGTATTCCACCACAATGGGTTAACTTAGTGGCATTAAGCCATGTGAAAGTAAAGGGACTTTAGGGGAATGGGTTGAAACCCCATGGTGGCCAACTATCTAGGATAAAATCCTATGAGTTTCTTGACAATCAAATATCAGTTTGGTCATTAGTTGTCTCATTTGATTAATCAAGCTACGTATAAGTTGACTCGAACACTGATGGATATAAAAAAAGGAAAAGAGTCTTTTATTGGTAAAATATCTCTCCATCTCTTCTAAGAAGGAAATGGCAGCAGTATAATATTTTAAGATGTTCAAATTAATCAGGACATTCAGCAATGTGCTGAGTTCTTTATCTCTAGCAAGTGACTTGTCATGGACTCATGAGGAGAACACTGCTGTGAATCTGTGATGTTTGACAGCAATATCCCTTCTTGAAATTGATTTTCTCAAGGCTGTCTTTGTTATCACAAAATGTTACAATGCTATGAATGATAGATAAGTAATGGAGCAGACTGTTTTAATTAATTTTAATTATTATTTTTTTTGACGAGGAAACTATATTTTTCATTGATAACATGAAGAGGGACAAATTCGTATGCAGAAATATGCATGTGAGAGAGCACAAGCTTTGAATTTGACCATATTGAAACAATCCATAGCCGTTCTTCTTTTTTCTTCAAATATCCTTTGGTTTCTTTCAACCATAGATCTGATAGAAGAGCTCTGAGGCCATTAACCCACAATAGGTTGGATTTACTAGGAATCTTTAGGCCAAACAGAAGCTGGTAGACGTTCTTGGAGACATCTGCATCAAACACGCATGAAATATTGAAAACTCTGAAGAGAATATTCGGAAGCTGCATACAGATAGAATAAAAAATATGACACTGATTTTTACTATGGGCAGCACATAGGACACATAAGGAGGGCTGTCAGGCCATTTTAGGCAGCTTCTTTTGTGGTACTTCAGCTGAGTTAACCTTTCCGTTGAGTAGAATGCAAGACAAGAAGTTAATTGTTCTAATGATTTAAGTGTTTTTTCGGTCCCTCTCATCCTTATTTGATGGAGCCCTCCTCTAATATGTTTTGTAGTTGTGGTTGGTTGGTTTTTTTGTTTTTAAAATTTTTTTCTCACTCTGGCTGTCGTGGGCTTCTCCCCTCCCTTTGTATTTTCCATTTTTATTCTTTCATATTTCCTCTAGGCGACTTCACCATCCTGCTTAGTTTTCAGACAGTTGAGGCTAAGATCAAACAACCTTCCAATATTCCCAACTGTTCTTTCTTCTGGAATGGTGGCTTAAGGCCTAATTGGCCTATTTGTTGGCTTTTCTCTCTCTCACGAGGAACCATCTATAGCTCTATGGCTTTTCTCTCTCTCATGAGGAACCATCTAAAGCTCTATAGACTTGCATTCTTTGTCATATTCCTATTGGTAACATTCAATCTTGTCAACTGTGGTTGTAGCCACCTTCCATCGACAAGGAAATTTAGTTGGGCTCCCAATTTTCATGCTTCATAACATTTGATTTCCTTTATACGACAATTCTTTTTTGTGTTTGTCAACCTAAAYCCCAAGATCTGAAACCAAAAGCTCCCATATCAATTGTTGAGAAATTTGAGACTCTTAACTGAAATTTAAGGGCCTGTTTGGTTGGCAATCTGGATTATGTTGTTTATTTTCAGATTCACTAAATTCGTGAATATGCATTTGATAGATTTGTTTTCGAAAACTGTTTTCGAATTATGTGATCCAAATACTAAAAATTCTGAAAACACATTTTTTTTGTTTTCAATGTTTTCATATTTTGAATTTGAAATTTTAAGATACAAAATTACATTAAGCAAGATAAAACCTTTGTTAAATATATTATTTCATGTTATAAACTCATCTCATTTTTGTTAAAATTAAAACACGTAGAATATAAATATATTATTAATTGTATAACGTTGTAAAATAGTAAATTATACAAAATTCATAACAAAAATGTTAATAAATTAATTAATATTATTTTAGATTAAAATAAATATTTAGTTGGTACTGCTACTAGTTTACAAATATATTGTTAAACACAGATTTAACAATTTTTTAAATTAAGATTCAATTACCAAATCTGCTATCAAACATATTTTTGAAAATACTGAAAACAAAGAATACAATTTTATTTTTCACTGAATCCTTTATTTTYAGATTTTTGTTTTCTGATCACCCACCAAACGCACCTTAAATTTCTCATTTAGAAGTACCAAATTTATATAGGTTGACCTGGTTCACACCCACCAAATGCACCCTAAATTTCTCATTTAGAAGTACCAAATTTATATAGGTTGATCTGGTTCACACTCACGCAAGGCAATGTTATGATCCTAGATGCACAATCACCTTTTACAATCACAAATACTACCTCTTCTTTATTTCACCTCGATTAGGCTCCAGCCCCTCATTGGAAGAGTTGTTATGATCTATATGGCTGTCTCACTACATTGCTCTCTCACATTATATGAAACCCATAAAATTACTATTTATACCAATCTTAAAACTTGCGACACATAATCGACTACACTTGCCTTCTCACTATGGAGCCAATGCCTATACGAWGGGCTTGCTAGTTGGTATGCTACAACACTGCTGCAACATGGTGCTTAGCTTCCTCTTCTCCTGGGCTTTACTTCGAGCTTCAAATGGATCTTTTAACGGGTGTTGACATGRATCGTCTTGAATCTTGATGATTAAGCTCCAAAGAAACCATAAAGGRCATAACTTCTTGGTTTTTGTTGTAATTTCATTGGAATTATAAAGGGAAACCATCCCATAAAAGCCAAGGAGTTACAAAACCACTCTTTAATTGGCAATGATAGAATTTAAGGAAATAGTAATGTTATACAATGAACATCAAGAAGAAGCCACAATAACTATAACGTGCCACAACTCCATGACTTTATCTTCTCCTTTCAAAAACATTGTATTCCTTTAAGGGAAAAAAAAAAACTTTCCATAAAGTGCCCTAACCATGCTAAGCCAAAGAATTTTTCATTGTTTTTAACGAATGACAACAAACACAATTCCAAGAGCTATAACAGTAAACGGAAGGCTTAATCTGGAAATATCAAGCARCCTCCACCAGAAATTCAAAGTTAATGCCTGTTGAGAAAAAGATGGCCAGCCATCCTTGTATTAAAAGAATGCATCAAAGGAAAGAAGAGTATCTATAGGGATTCTTTGTTTGAACTTTGTTTCTCCCTCGTACTCATGCCCTTAAAGCACAAGGTTCACAAGAGCACCTTACACCTTTTGAACTTCAATATTGTCCCAAAAAGAGATTGCTAAAGAGAAATRCACAGTGAATCTACATGAAGAATCAACGTTGCGAACTCTAGTATTCTCATGCGGAACTAATTTGAAAGACCAATTTGAAGAGAGGTTTGAGCATTCGACTAGTTCCCTCCGATTTAGTTTTCTTCTAAAGAACAAGTTCCAGAACCTATGCTCCTCCTCCCACAAATAGATATACCTTTGCTATTAACAATGTTGTTTAACCTTGAAAACGAGATACAATGGRGTGATTCTTCATCACATCTTTCCAAAAATTAATGCGCTTACCATCCAGATCCAAAAAATAGAGAAATGTTCTCTGAAATCTTCAGGAAGAACGAAGAAACATAAACTCTTTTTTATTGCTATTCTTTCTCTCTTCCTTTTACAATTTGTTTTTACCCAAAAATTTTAGCTTTATTGGATGTTTTCATTTTCTTTTCTATTATAATAATATAATCATTCTTTGTGATATCACTAAGTGGTCACATCTTTTTGCGTCTTTTTCTCATTTCTCTTTTCTCAGGTATAGAGAAGGAAATTGGAGCATTGCAATTAGAAGTACGTGAAGACCTTCTAAAAATGGTTTATCTCTAAATATCCTATGTTTTAACTGTGATTTGACTTATTATCTTATCAGGAAAAGAAGCTTGTCGCAGAAATAAAGAGAACTGCCAAAACAGGAAATGAGGTACATTTCATATTCTGGATAAGATTGTATCAGACTAATACGGATGCTTGATTCTTTTTGAAATTTTCTATTTTGAAATTTTAATCTTATCATCATTTTTTTTTTTCAATTCTTCAGGCAGCAACAAAGATTCTTGCTCGGCAGCTAGTTAGGCTCAGACAGCAAATTGCAAACTTACAAGGAAGTCGAGCTCAAATGAGAGGCATAGCAACTCATACACAGGTGAAGTCAAGTGTTTAATCCCACTCGTTCATTACTCTGTTTGAGCTATGTGTGCAAGCAGATGTATGGTTTTCCTTTCATTAGTGCGGACAATGAGTTCTTCTTTAGACATTCTCTCTAGTGTTTGTACATAATATATTATTAATGGCCCTACCCACTTTTTGCAGGCAATGCATGCTCAGACTTCCGTTGCTGCTGGCATGAAAAGTGCCAGTAAAGCAATGACAGCTATGAATAAGGTTAGAGAGTAAATTTGATATCAATCAAATCTTACATGTGCTCAAATAATTTTGTTATTGTTTGTTTTTTCATTTTTTTTTTGTGGATACAAAATTTTAACTCTTATTAACACGCAAACACACAAGAAACGAGGATTACAGAAGGAAATGGAGATATGACTTCAACTCGAAGCAAAGCCCTGGGAAATTATGATTTAAGACAAATTCTTTGTTTGCATTTTATCAAACAAGAATCATAAATGCGAAGAATTTTGAAGTGTGAACTCAAAAAGGAAACCTCGAATTTTTAAGGAATCCTACATCTTACCCTCTTGTAACTTATAAGCTTATCCTGAAGAATCTTAAGATTTCTCTCAACCAACACCTCCGAAATTATAGCTTTGTCCAGCCTTTCCTACAAAAATTTAGCCTTTCTTAGTGGATGGCCCGCCGCAAATGGAACTAGTCCAGTAGTACGAATGTGATTCTGGAAAACCAAGAGATATCAAACTCAGTGCAGTTCGCTTCACAGATTATGGGCAAAATGGCTGTAAAAAAATTGTGGCTTTGGCCTTCTATGTTTMTTTACACATGATAGGCCATGGCCAACTTGAGGAAATGAACATATGAAAGATGTCTTCTTTGAGTAACCTCAAAGTGGTATTAAGGCGGTGATTGCTAATCTCCAAAATCTGTTTATCGTTCATCCATCTCTCTATTGACAGTTCAGTTCTAAGGAGGGAATGTCAACTGGTGAGCGTGAGCCACCCAAGTGAAACTTACTCGTGAAGGGTTTTTCATTTTTTTGTTTCAATTATTTTATACTCTCAATCATGTGTCTGATATTATATACCCATGTTCCGTCACTTTAAAATTTTAACTGTTGATTTCTGGTCTCTTAAAACTTTTTACCGTACTCATCTGCAGCAAATGAATCCTGTGAAGCAAGCAAAGGTCATTAGGGAATTTCAGATGCAGTCTGCACAGATGGATATGACTGTAAGATCCTGAATTTATTTAAATATGTTTTTCAATATATATAGGAAGGAAAGATCTTGAATATTTCTAGCTTTGTTTATTGTGTTTCTACGTAGCACAGTAACCTATGACTTCTTATCTTCCCTGTTGATATACTCCTTTTGGTCGAAACAAGTGTAGCACGATAGTAGAGCTAGTCACATCAGAATTCTGAGGATATTAATGAAAGCAATGATAAAATACTAGCTTGGCAATCTCAATCTCGGTCGTGTGCGAGGGGATAAGTTTTGACTCATAGCATAATAAACCATGTTGCACTCCTAATGCAACTAGAATCAATGTTATCAAATTTCTGAACTGTTATGACAAGTCTGTTATTTTCTTTCCTATCATTATCCCTGACTTCTGAATTCGAATTATTACACGTAGAGAAGTTATATGTTGACATTAGTGGAAGTRTCAAGCTCTCAAGTTTATAGAAACGTGAGAATGTCAGATATTCTAGAAAAAGTTCACAGAAATCACATCTTATTGGATTAAGAAATAAAAATTAACCCTTCTTAAATAAGTTAATGATTATTCTTATGTATTTATATTCAGTTGCTGACAATTTGTTCTTATTTCATTTCTGTTAGTTATTGTCATTTTGTTGACACTGCAAATAAAAGATATTGTCCCCTCTATATCAGATGTAGAAACTTTTAAATTTACAGAAATATTAATAGAAATATAGACAAGTCAATAGAAGTTTTACTTTGTAATCGTAGTCTTTTATGTGGAAAAATTTGCATTTCTGCCTTTGTGGTCTCATATTTATGGATCCTTTTGGTCTCGCATCCGCAGACTGAGATGATTTCAGATGCCATAGATGATGCCCTGGATGATGATGAGGCAGAAGAAGAAACTGAAGATCTAACGAATCAGGTAAGCTCCTGTAGTTGCAATACATAATATGTAACTCTGGACTTTACTTTTCGCTTTGTGATTGTACGTTGAATTTAAAATCCCAAGTGCTTAAGAGGCCAATGTTGATGGAAATGTTAAAGTTCCAATTTTCTGAAAATATTGGTGGAAATATCTGTGCATGTCAGCAGATATTTTATTCCGTGTACATGAAAATATAGTTAGATGGTGGGTGATGTTACCTTTCTCCATGGAATCCGCGATGCTAGCTGTGCTAAATGTTACGACTTTACTTGAATAAGATTTGTTCTATAGGTTGTGTTTACTGTGCCATTGAGTTCTAGCTATGCTAAATGTTAGGACTCTAATATTCATTTAGATATCAAGATGTAGATTTGTTATGACTTACAATTGCTAAGTTAAGAACTAATGCAAAAAAAACTTTTGGCAGGTACTCGACGAAATCGGCGTTGATATTGCCTCACAGGTATGTTAACATTGGTTTAATATCTTTTTGAAGTGTTGTTGTCAACTGGATTGCTCATTATTGAAACTGATTGGGATCATGTGGATTTGGTTGCAGCTTTCAACAGCTCCAAAAGGAAGAATTGCCTCAAAGAATACTGAGGGTGTCAGTAGGTATGTATTTCCCATGAACATTCATCCTCAAAATAAAATTGGGCTTTGATTTTTTTTTATTTACTTTTTATTCAAAATAATATTTTAAAATCCAACCTAAGTCTATGTTTTTTAACTGATCTGACTAGTGAGACCCCTAGGTCATTAAAATGAAATGTCATGCCCGTCCCTACACATTTTTTTTAAAGGTACCCGCCTTTCTAGATAAAAATGAAAGCATACAAAGGGACATACAAAAAATACAACCCGAGCATAAGGAGCCAAAATAAATCAAAAAAGGACTCCAATATAACAAAATAAGACTTAACTGATAATTACAAAAGTTCTTATCCATCAAGGCTCAAAGAGAACATGRAATCTAATAAGGGATCAAACCTCCTCCCAAGATCTCGCCACCCCTCTAAAGATCATTGTTTCTCTCGGTCCACAAACCCTATAAAATAGCACTAATGTTGGATAGCCACATAAAACACCCTTTCTCATGAGAGGGAGAAAGAGTGAGCAACTCCTCCACTGGCACACTACCATCACTAAGATGAGCAAGGCTAAAACCAAACTCTTCAAAAAATTGTTTCGAATAGGCAAAAATAAACTGGCATGGACCTACTTGCTATATTGGTTCATGGGCTATTCCTTTTATTGYCAATTGGTTTTGATATGGAACCTCATGAATATTAATATGRTATTAGAGTGGGAGGTCCTGTGTTTGAACCTTTGCGTTGTCGTTTTCTTCCCATTTATTATGATTTCCACTTATTGGRGCCTTGTCAATTATCCAAGCCCACAAGTGAGGGGAAGGGGAAATGTTGAGAATCCATATAAATGAATTAAATTTATCCAACCCGTCAGCTTAAGCTTTTGAGTTGAGTGGTAGTTTATTCATCCTTAACATGGTATCAGAGCTCAAAAGCTCAAACAAGCATCCAGAAATGGGATCTGACCAAGATCGATGAGTCAAAAGAGCCACAATCTTCAGGGGTACGTTAAGGATCCCAAATTAATAAAAGAAGGGACCTTAGGTAGGTTTATAATAGGCATGGACTACTCTCATTGCCAATTAGTTTTGAGATGAAACCCCATAAATATTAATATGATATAAGAGCGGGAGGTCCTGTGTTTGAACCCCTGCATTGTCGTTTTCTCCCCATTTATTATGATTTCCACTTGTTGGGACCTTGTCAATTATCCAAGCCCACAAGTGAGGGAGATTGTTGAGAATTCATATAAATGAATTAAATTTACCAAACCCATCAATTTAAACTTTTAGGTTGAGTGGTTGTTTATTCATTCTTAACAATTTTTTTTTGTTACTCAAGTAATGTAGACGTCTRGTAGGCTTAAAGATAGAGACAATTGCAAAACTTTTAAAAATCTAGGGACCGAATTGACTTAAAATAGAGGTACTGCATTTGTAATTATCTAAATAATTACAATGGAAGAGATGGTACTATTTCTTCAACAGCTGGTATAATTATGCAATTTTACATATATGTTTTACAAGCTAAATAAAGATAAGTGTAATTAGGACGATATATATGGTATTATTCATGATCATTAAGTTGTTCTTATTAAGTAATAAACTTTTTTGTTACTAATACTTTACAGTTCGGGTATCGACGAGCTGGAAAAGCGATTGGCTGCTCTTCGGAATCCTTGAGTATTATGCTAAATACATTGATTTTCAATTGAGATATACATGATTTCGACTGGGATGATCTACTGTACATGAAATCTCTCTCTCTCRGCTTCACAGTTGAGCATGAACATTTATTCCCTTCTTGAGATAAAAGAAGTCTTATTAAACCATTTGCTTTAAGCCTTCAATTTATTGAAATCATAAACCAAATTGAAGGAAAGGGAAACTGGAAAATGGGTGTAGGTATTGTATGAATTACCTCATGTACATATATATGTATTAGGTGGTTAAACTCCAAATTTTGTTGAACTTTGAGTTTGAGTATTATGTCTGTTTAATTTAAAATTTAGCATCACTAACGGAATAATGGCGTGACATCTTCATTAGATAAATTTTGGTTTGATTAGCATATTTGTGATAGACAACTCGACATATTAATTGACCTGCTACATCAACATTAAAATGAAAGGAAAATGCATGATGTTCTTAGGGAATGAATTTGTAATTTTAAGTAGGAATAACTTAAGCAACTACCCGATGAACGTGTAGTCCATGCAGTAGTATAGAGATTAGTATTTTTCCACTTAAGGTCGAGTGTCCCACCTTCTCCTCGTGCAAAACTAAAGCCTTTATTTAGTTCCTAACGTTAATATCCATTAACGAAATGCTAGGGTGATATGTTCATTAGATAAACTTAGGTTTGATTGGCATATTGTGATAGACAACTCGACAGATTAATGACATGCTACATCAACATTAAAACAACTCGACAGATTAATGACATGCTACATCAACATTAAAATAAAATGAAAATGCATGACATTCAGAGTCTGGGGACTAAATTTGTAATTTTAATTTGGGATAACTTAAGTAGTTGTCTCGCTGGAACAAGTAGTCCATGCAGAAGCGGTATAGAGACTAGTATTTTTCCATCTAAGCTCGAGCGTCCCACCTTGTCCTTGTGCAACACTAAACCCTTGGTTATTAGAAAACATGTTCAACATCAACCAAGCTTGAGCCATGGAGTTGGCACTCATAGGAACTTCCATTAAGCACTTTCTCAATTCACTTCTCCATTCTCTAAACTTCTCATCCTCTCCAATTGCCAATATGTTGCTGATCTCCCTATATAAAATGTTGTGCTCTACTYGATTTCTGTCACAGTCATCACTACTCGAGAAAGCTCCAAGCGAGTCGAAAATGGCGGAATAGTAGTGTAGGGAGCTAACAAAACGGTCCAAAAACACACCTCCATAGCACACGTCTTGCTCCACTAGTGTGAAAACTTTAGGCCCCCATTGTTGAATGAGTCCCATAGTTTTCCAATCTGGTTCGGTAGCATCGTAAAGACGGTGTCGAACCCAATTCACAACTCGAGTCTCCCCTCGCCGGAGTTTCACCATCGATGCCTCAACTTTTCCAACCTTTGCAACAATGGGGTTATACTCGAAAGATAACTCAAGCAGTCGAGCAATGTCAGAGAGTCGCTTCCCYGTGTCCACCAGAAGCTCCAGGGTCGTGCCCATGGCGGTGATCCTCACATGGCGAGGGCGGTTATCGTCTATTTTCATGGCGAGAGCTTGCAGAAGCGGTGGCCATTGCAAGCCTTGCATGATGTCGAGGTCGATAATGTGAACCCGATCGTCATGGAGGGAGAGAGATTCAAGTATAGATTGGTTGCAAACCAAATGAGCAAACTTTATGAATGGTGAAACATTGTTGAGAAGTTGGAAGGAGTTGTTTATGCTTTTGTAGTTAAGTAAAGGAGAGCAAATACCCAATATGGAGTTCATGACTCTGCTAGACATGGCAGCCGCAAAGTATGTAACCAAACGCTCCRCACTCGATACCGCGTATGGCGACGCCATTTGAGTGAGCTCAAGAAGCATTCGTTGCGCCTCGACGAGGTTATCAACGGAGATGGCAACGGCACACTCGAAGAGGAGGCTGATCAAAGTTAAACCATGATCCTCAACATCTTTACTTCTTCCATGGTCTGCATGAACTCGAAGCTCTTCGCCATTGGCAGTCTCCTCGGCGCTGGACTCCAGTAAGTCGTTGACATGGTCGACCGAGTATGGGAACTCGTTGCAGTGTAAGTTGAAGGTGTGGTTATGGAATATGGGGGTGAGGGAGGTGGAAGAAGAAGGGAGTCCAAAGTCCCAAGGTTCATGGGGATGGAGTGATTGAAGAAGATAGCCATTAACGATGTCGGGTCGACCGAGTTTCATCGGAGAAATCGAGCAGTGATGGGGAGAAGGAAGAAGAGGGGGAGCCATTTTTAATGGCGGACATAAGAGCTTGGTGTTGTGAGAATATTTGAGTTTTTTATTTTATTTTGTGCTCTCTCAACTCAGGAAGATGGCCGGCACAAACCAAGCCACAGAGAAGAAGTCAAGTTGCTAAAAGCCAAAAATCTATGACATATTACTTGGTGATATTATTTTTTCTTCAATTATATAGTGGAATTTTTTATTTTTAATATCATGTTTTAGTTTCTTGAAACTCCGACCCAAGTTTGAAATTTTGATGTCAATGGAACTTTCGAAAAAAATCATGAAACTTTGGTGTAAATTTTAATGGTTGCTTAATTAAGTATTAATTTATCATTTTTTATTATTACATCTAAAGTAATATGTTTATTGATGTGGATGGAAATGTTGGACCAAAATCATGAAAATTGATGAATTTTCAATGTAGTTTAATTATGTTTTATTAATAATTTCTAATCATCATTACCTATCAACTCTAGTATTTAGTTACATAATTTATCAATATATGAAATATCGTTGTATAAGATGAAATAATGGTAGAAAAGTGAAATATAAAATTTTACTATATAAATAATATACATGGGTAGAAAAAGTAATTTAATTCTAAAAAGACGACATTAGAGGATTTAGTTCATATTTCATAATTTTGATACAAATTACGATAGTGCTCCTAGATCAATATAGATTGAATGTTCAAATGTGTCGAATATGACTGATACGATGAACATATGAATTTTAGTGGAAATTTGGGATTGAGTTCTTAATGTGAAAGAATAAGTGAAGTAAAAAGATATTTATAGTTGGTAAAAAATAATTAAGAATTTAAAAATGAAATTAAAAATATAGTTTTGGGAGCTTGTAAGTTTGRTTGGAAGGARAAAAATTGAGGAGTGATTTAGAAATAGACCTAGAAATGAAAGTATGAAGATTAAATGTAAAATGTAAATATTAAATCAACGAGGAATCAATATAAATAAAAAGTGTATATATATATATATATTTAAAAAACATGATTCAGGGTCGACGGGAGGGAAAAATGAAATTCACCTCCCGACAAGTCCRGTAGCTTGACACATCGAAATTTTGATGTATTGTTCGACTTTTAAAATCTATTAATGGTTTGGAAAATATAAGTCGCTAGTGGGTAATGTGTATATGCAAGGTAAGTTAATCAAACCTACAATCTCTTCTCTCGTAGATTATTGGAACATCGTAGTTACATCTTCACTTTGACATTTATAAAGTTTATGTCATAGGTAAAGTTTTAAATCTAGATGTTGATTAAATATCTAGGTCTCAATTTGTAAAAACATAATAAACGGTTGACATCGTTAGACATTTTTGAAAAAAAAATTAAAAACTAAATAACTAAATAAYAATATTTAAWATAATAAATAATCATTTTAGTCTTTTTATTAATATTAATATTATGTACATTTTGTTGATGTTTTTTGAATTTTGTCAATTTTTACGCTATACTATAGAAATGTTGATTTACATATCTGGTTGATTTTAAATCCATGGACCTATATAAATGTTGATAGAAATTTATGCTCTATTTGGTACTTTAGATTTCGAAAATTTCAAAACCAGGATGGATTTCAATTTGGTTGTTTGATACCGTGAAATCCARTTGTTATGTAAAAAAATTTACAGATCAAAACGGTTGGATTTGTCAAAAKTTTATATAATTTCAAAGTAAGTTTCCTATTTAACCTTGTCGTATTTTAATTTCTAATTATTTCCTATTTARCCTTGTCATATTTTAATTTCTAATAAATTTAGGTTAAAAGCTTAAATCAGTAAAAATTTATTTTATTTTCCTTTTCAACCAACCTTTAAACAAAGAAATTTAATTTAATACATTTAAAACAAGATAAAGAATTTAAAATTATTTCTCATATTTAAAACSACGGAATTTAAAATGTATTTCTAATTCACGTATCTTTCTCTTCTAACATTTTCACATAGATTTTAAAATTCTTTGATGAGATGAGACATACGAATCCAGAAATAATTAAGGGTATTTTCGGTATACAATCTAGATTTTTGTTTTTTATTTGTAGGTTGAACYAAATATTTAGTTGGTAACTATYACTAATTTATAAATATATTATTTTTTTAGTACTCATGTGAGAATAAGGGATCGAAGTCACAACCTATACATRTAAATTACACTGAACTATGATCGTTTTGACTTACAAATATATTACTAAACATACATCGAACAATTCTTTAAGTTGAGATTCAATTTTAATATATGCACCAAACATATATCGGAAAATACTGAACACAAAAAATATAATTGTATTTTTCATTGTATTAAGGTCTGTTTGATAACCATTTCGTTTTTTGTACTTTGTTTTTTGTTTTTAGTTTTCTAGAAATAGTGTTGTTTGATAACCAATTAAATTTTCTCTTTTTTGTTTTTAGAAACTATTTTGAAATTCTATTTAAATTAAAWAAAAAAGGTAGTTTTCGAAAACAGATTTCTGTTTTTCAAAATCTGATTTATATTCAATTTTCTTTTCTTTCTCATATTTATCTTTAAAAAAAAAAAATTCTCTAAATTTTTTTTTAAATTTCTCTCTACAAAATTTATTTTTATCTCTCTAAAATTTTCATATATTGAATATTTATTATTATTTGTCTCACTCTCTCTAATTTTTTCTCTATTTTTATTTTTTTMYAGTGGATCAGTTTCATTTCTCCCTCTAAAAATTTAATATTTTTCCTAACTTTTTTCTTTCTTAAATTTCATCTTTTATAACTTAATCTATTTTTTTCTCTGAAAATTATATCTTTTTTGTTCAATTTTCTTTCACCGTAGCTTTTATTTATCTTTGTATTTATTTATTTTCTCTAAAAATTATATTTTGAATCTTGCTTTTATCTCTAAATTTGTTTCAATTATAATTTTCTCTTTCTTTCTAATTTTTGTGTTTAATATATCTTTTCCTCCGGACTTTACTTTTTTTTTTCTAAAATTTTTCTCTTTTTGTTTTTAACATTTCTTTCACTAATTTTTTTTTTCTAAATCTTTTTATTTATCTCTCTAAAATTTATCTTCCAAAAGTTTATTTACATTTTTTGTATTTTCATGTCTCTACATTTGGGATGACAAAAATTTCCGCAGGGTCGAGCCCAAAAATAGGAAATGCATGATCATGTTCTCGATTCCATTTTTTAAATAATTAATATATATTTATTACRCTTTTTTTATACTTAAACTCTAAAAATAATTAAAAACAATTATAAAACCGATAATTTTTCTCGAGAACATCTCTTGAACCGAATAACGAGGTGGAGGTGGAGATTAAAACTTTTCACATGCACGAGAATGGGGGAGCATCCTCACTCGCACCCACACCATTGTCATCTCTACCTTATATAGAATTTTCTCTCTAATATATATTTTCAATTTTCTAACTTTTAAAAATACCAAACATGTTTGGATTTCTGTTTTTTAAAAATAAAAAACAAAAAATGATTATCAAATATATATGGTTTTTGTTTTTTAAAAACAGAAAACCAAAAACCAAAAACTAAAAACAATAAAAACCAAAAACAGAAATGATTATCAGATGGGCCCTGAGTTATTTTCAAATTTCTATTTTCAGATGACCAAACARATTCGATTATGAATTATATGAGATCTATCACCCATTCACTTGGCCATATTTTGTCCCATTCACTTGTCCATATTTTATGAATATATACTGGTTTTTGGTCCTTTTTTTTTTTTTGAGTATGGRGAAGAGATTCGAATTCACAATGGAGGTATATGTCAATTACCGATGAGCTATGCTCACTTTAGTTTAAAATTTTAACTTGATTTAATTGCTATACATTTAGTCATGAGATTTGGAGAATTTTTTTCTCATTTGCAAATCCCTTGAGCCAATCTAATAATATTATCAAATCTATTTGACCAGAAATCTGACCAAGTCTCCAAGCTTCAACTCGTCGAGGATGAGCTAGGTGATGGACTTCAGATGTTGCACGAAAGACCTGCAAAACAGAGTAAGGGACTCCGAAGCTAAAGTCAGCAAATGCTCAAGTCAATTCTAGAGAGAATTGATTGGATTGCGTACCTCGAAGTGAAGCGGAATGAACTTATTTATAGGCACAAAACCCGGCAGGGTCCCCAACCTGGCTTGGCTGCCACATGTAGGTTGAGAATTCACCTCCATCAAAATCCTTCTAGCATTATATATATATATTTATTTATATATATATTCTTGAATTTTACCATTTGTTTAAAAAGTATTTTATCTTTTTAAAAGTTTGAATCCTACCCTTTAACTTTCATAAATATTTCAAAAAATACCATTTGAACAAGACATAAATTAATATTTTAAACCGAAAGTTGATGTGGCACAACTTGGAACCACAAATCTGAAAAGAGAAAAAATGTGAAAAAAATTATCGTTTTTAAAAATTTTAAAGAAGTTGAAGATGAAAATTGTAAAGAGAACGACAGTTGAAGATTTTGAAAATAATAATTTTTCCATATTTCTTTCCAGCTTCTACATTAATCACCTTATTTCATATTTTGTCCGTCAATTTTCCATTTAAAATAGTAACGAACATTTTACTTCAAAGTATACATTTATGAAAAGTCAAAAACAGTATTTTAATTTTTGAAAGGGTTGAGGTATTTTTTTGAAGTCAAACAGAAAAACTTTGGGGTATTTTTCTTTGATTTAGTAAAAAATTAATATAAAAATAAACCGCTTTCAGTACGCAAATATTTAAAAGATGGATTTAAAAACAAATGATTAATTATGGCAAGTGATGCCGACTCTAAAGCAAGGGATATAATGACAAATGGCTTTACAAAACATTTTTCATAATTAATTAATTTACTAATTTTTTTAATATTATAGGCAAACAAATACTTTTGATGAAATTTGAGCATTTTTTATACTATAAAGGTTAATCAGAGATTTAGCTACCGTTTAGTATTATGTCTAATATATTTCCAAACTTTTAATTTTGTGGTCAATAAATATTTGATCTATCTAAAATTCATAAATTTATTAGATAAAATTAAAACTCGATGGTCCATTCAACACAACTCCAAAAGTTTAGCACATATTATACAATTTCCAGAGTTCAGATCCTCATACATGTTGTGTGCCCACGACTGACGTGAAAACAAGTGTAAGCTTACACTATTCTCGTGGATTGTAGTATAAAAAAGGTCGTGTCCACAGCAACTAAGGATATTATTCTAAGCATGCGTTTAAGAATACAAAAAATGCAAATAAAAGATAATAAGTATTGGTATAACTAAACTAAGTGAAATGAAAAGAAATTCAAAGAAAGAAAGTACTATAATTTACAAATGCTGAGGCATACGAAAAAAGAGAAACAATTAATAATAAGAGAGGAATCAGGTGAGATTCACTCTGAACGCTTTCACTCACTTCCAGCAAATGCTCTTGCAAAACTTACAGTGTTGATTGCCCAAACAGACATGACTCTCTCCTGAGATACCCAATCATGCTTAAAACCCAACTCCCGTTGTAATTAAAGCAAACAATAAAAACAATTTATAGGCACGATAGGGTGAGTGTCATCCCTGAATACTCACAATCCTACTTCAAAGAGAGGAATCTAATGCAAATAGAAGCAATGAAACACACAAGGACTCTCCCGAGCCTCAAGCAAGCCAACAAACTAATAATGTTGGCCAAACAAAATCAGTAAGATGAAAGAATAAAAACACTTCTATTAAATTAGCAAAGTAAACAACTACAACAACACTGTTCGTAAGCTACAACAAGCAAATCCCCACCGAAAATGGGGTTTAGTTCATAAAAAAAGAAAATAAATCAGTGGGTAGAAGAGAAAGATAAACCATTAAGAGAAAGAGCTTCAGTAGCGGTAGGAAACCTTCAACACAGTGATGAAGAAAATGACAGCCCCTCGTTGTTAGCCTCTTCCTCGAAATGGGTGAAGAATTTCCTTGCTTTTTGCACCTAATTTGGAGTATTCTTCTCTCTTGAGATCTATTACCCCATTGGGGATTGATAATGAGACAACCTCATCTTGTTCCTTTTATAGATCTCAGAAAATTAGGGCAAAATATGATAAAATGCGTGGATATTAATAAAAATTTAGCGTTAACTTGTTACTGCACTATCTTGAGATTCTGGAGCATCAGACACCAGCAAGCTTCAACATAACAACTTTAGCAGGCCTCCAGCATTATTTTGCAGCATTTTGACACAACATTTTCAAATCTGCAAAAAAACATTCCAAAATAACAGAGATTCAACTAGAAGTTACACAACTTTGAAATATTGAGGATTTTATACACTATAAATGAATTCTTCGGTTAATTTCTCACTTTACATGTTAATTTGGACAAAGACCCTCACAATTGAAACACCAATTTACCAAATTATTTACTAAAATAACTTTGAGAGAGTTATCAATACACAATGTTGAAAGTTGACCAAAGTTGTAGATTTATCCCATTTTAAAAACAGTTAAGTCGTTTTTTTATAAAAATACATTTTTAGTCACTAAGCTTTAAACTTGAATTTTGTTCTCTAATTTAAAAAAGCATCATTTTTTGTCTTTGAGATTTAAATTTAGTTTTTATTTAGTATTTAAGTTTCGAATGACATGTTTGGTCTCTAAAGTTTGAATTTAGTTAATTCCTGATGTTTGGGTTTGATTTCTAAGTGGTCCATGAGTTTAGTGACCATTAGTTGACCTAAAGTAATGATAATGTGACATTTATCATATATTGACTAAATAATGAGGATCTCTAATGTTGTCAATACGAACGTCAATGAATAGTTGGCTATCGAGAAACTTGTTGATTCACATTGCAAATTAGAATCTAGTCAAATTGAATGTTTGAAGATGAACATAGAGGAAAGGTCGTGGTGCTATTGGAAGAGTGGAGGAAAGAAATGAGAAGCGAATGGAGGCGGGATGAGGAGGAGAGAAAAATACCACTTAGGCAAAAGAGAAAAATGAGTAATAAAATATGTCAGTTCTGTTAAAAATAAATAAATATTAGCAAACTTTAGTCAACATATGCTAGCTACTGCGTCATCGGATAATCCAACTTAAGGATCAGTTAAAAACTAAATTCAGATTTCAAGAACCAAACCTATCACTTTTGAAACTTGAAGATTAAATTGAAACTAAATTTAAATCTGGGAAATTTAAGGACCAAATAGAAATCAAGTCTAAAAATTATTATTATTATTATTATTATTAGACTAAAAAAAAATAGAAGACTTTTTAGCATACAAGTAACTCATAATTCATAAGATAATTTAACTGAACAAAAGATCTTTTGAAAGATTATATCTTACACGATGAAGAAAGTTACCAAATGGGGTGCAGTTATATATTCAAAAATCTTCACTCATGTTATTTGTAATATTATATACTAGGGGTAGTAAAAGGCTTTATATCTCCTAAGATAGTGCTCTGTATCTTTAAATCCAAAACTTACAAATTATTTTAATCCTTATTTTATAGATATTTATTGAGAAATTTCACCCCCATACTATAAATTTAATACATATTTTTAAAAAATATTACAACTTTCTATTTGTTTGATCCAAAAAAAAGACCAAGCTCAGAATCCACGTAGGTCGGAGCGTACGAGATGATCTTCCTAACCGTACAAAGAACCTGTAAAACAAAGTTAGCACTCCGACGAGCAAATTAGCTATTATCTGATTTAATTCAATAAATGTAAATGGATTCGTGTACCTTATACCAAGGGCAGACATATCTATTTTTTGAGATTGGATCTGATAGGAATTTCGACATAGGGCTAACGGTCGTCCGACCGTCCGTAAAACGTGGCATGTTGTTGGATTTTAGAGACATTCCCTTGAATGCACTTTCAGGTCAGCTCCGACCATTTAAACAGGCCAATGGTAGATGGGCAGCTCGGCTCGTGCCTCAATTTCCGACCTGAAAGGACTTAACAAATTATTATAATCGAAAACGGGTTTTAATTCAAGTACCTTTACGATTCTGAGGTAACATGTGAAAATCTGCCTCCAACCATATTCTTTTCAAATATAAAGTAATTGCAACTTCTTAAAATTTGCTTTATATTAAATTTTAGTTTGATTTGAAGTATGATATTTTTATAAAAGGGTTTGAACTTTCTTGTACATTAAAAAACACATTTATTTTATGGTATTTATATAAATGCCACTATGTTCTTTACCAATTAACTTTTGTCTTGATATTTTTAGAAACTTATATTCCAAAGTATTCTTGAATAGATTGACTATCTCACATAATAATGACACAGGTGCTTAGAATAGATTTATCCTCCACATCATACTGCTTTTAATTAATATTTTATCTTATCCACTTCCCTTAATTAGAAAAAGGAGAAGGAATAAATTTCTAAGATGAGTTGAATTTAATTCTTGCACCAACTTGAATCCTTTTTTATATTTTTTTCAAATAATTTCCATAAGAGAATATTGTTAGACTAACAATTTGAATTTCAAGTTTAGTCCATTAGTTTTCAAAGTCATATTTAAAGGGTCCTTAAATTAAAAATATATATATATCAATGGTACTCGAACTCTTGAGTGTCATGCTTAATAAGTTCTTGAATTTAAAATAGTATCTAATAAAGTTACGAACTTTCAATTGTGTTCTGAATAAGTCTCTAATTTATTATATAATTTTTTAGAATTAACACACAAAAAAAGTGAATTTTATTATATAACCTTTCATTTTTTTTGTCTAATAAGTTTGTGATTTATTTTTTTAAAAAAAAAAACGTCTAGCTATTAAACACTACTCTAAACGTTCCGAGACAAATTTGTACTTACAGAAATTCTTAATTTATATGCTAAAGGGAGTATAAAAACTATTCTATAGCAATTCCCCATACCATTAGACTTTAGTGAACTTCTAAACTAACATTAACAAATAACAGTCCTCTTACCAGAACAAACACATGCTCACTTCTATCACCTTGATAAAAGTCTTCTAACCTAGCTGAGGATTTGGGTGGAAGTGTTGAGCTTCTTATCGAGAATGACTCGTATGTTTATCTTACATGTTTTCGAGACGGTTTTTAATTTTTCTTACACATCTAATAGTATAAAACTAGAACCTGCTTAAGATTAGGGGCATCCTTCAATCCAAAAAGCATTGTGATAGTATCTAACCTCTATGTGATGCAGCATTCTAACGGGTAACAAAAGTGCTTTGAATTGAATAGTAAAATCCACCTTGATTTGCCAGACAATTTTATTTTGACTAATGAATTCCAACACCTATGCATGCTGTCAAAGGGTGTGATATGATGCCTGTATATACAAAAGCTCAACCATCACAACCGTGATCTATTACCTAATTAAACAAGTAAAAATCAACGTTAAATATAACCTAGTTAAACAAGCAAACATCAACATTTAATGGAGAGGAAATGATAGAAGCTCAAAGACAAGACTTCTTGCTTTAGTACCATGTTAAATCACCCATTAATTCAAAAAATTTAAGTTAGATGGGTGTTAAAGTTATATAAACATTTATAGATATCTTAAAAAGTTCCATATGACTTTTGAAATCTCCATTGCAGTATATATATACTTCTTTCATCAATGATCCTTTTCAAAACGTTGAATTACAAAATACTTTTGAAAATTCTAAAGACTTCTCAGAGGAAGCAATTAATAGTGCTTTTTCCAAAAGTGCTATAGAAAAAGTGTATCACGTAAAAACACTACACCTAAAAATTATCCCATAGTTGAAATATTGGGTTAATATTAGACAGATACATGCTATGGGTAAACTTCAAGCTAAATACACTAAAAATAAGCATGGAAGTTAGCCTTCAGGTTGAGAATATTTACAAAAACTTGAGAGAAATGATATTTTAAATTACAGGAAACACTTCTGAAAGTACTTTCCAATTGCAAGATACTAATCCATCCAGCATCGGTTAGTATGCATAGCTCTTCTACAACGTAGTTTACATCTGTTGGCATTCTACAATCTTCAACCTGTCGAATTGTGCTTCTATGATTCCCGGTATTTGGTAAGGTCGAAGGTCAGCGTTCTCGAGCAGCTGTAAAATACAAATACATTGTTTGAGAGATTAGGCAAAATGAAATGCCATGAAATACAACTGGTGATAGGCAGACATTTGTGCATGAGTACGTCTTATAGGCTTACCTTCTTTCACAATCCCGATAAACGCCTACTAAAGCTTCAGCCTTGTCATAAAAGCTATCCTTCAGTGATATAACAATACTTTGAAAACCGCTGCCTCCCTCGGTGTCTTGATTCATCCTGGCACCTTCACATGACTTGGAACGAATGAAACCCGCAACTTTTGCAACATTCAAGTTATCTAAGGCTGCATCCACTTCATCCAATATGAAAAATGGAGAAGGCCTAAAACTGAAATACATTGGACAATGTAGATAGGCATCAGTTGACAAAACAATTTGTCGCGCTTGAACAGATTATTGGCTGTCACTGAAAAAAAATCCGGGCATCTAGCTGCAAAATATTCTATAGAAGTGGTTTCTTTAAATGAAAATCCATGCCTTCATAAAGCAAATAAAAGAATATACAATCGGCATACAAAAAACCAACCCAAGTCAAAAGGAGCCAATACAAAAAAAAAAAAAAAAAAACCCCAAGGACATAGGTCGGCAAGTCGGGACTAATAGAAAATGTATAATCAATTAGAGTAATAAACTTAAACAATCAAATCATCCGCAACGAAGATTCACAAATGTAAGAACAAGCATCTATATCATCATACCTATGAATGGAGAAAAGCAATGCCAGAGCTGCAACAGTCTTTTCTCCACCAGATAATTGTTCCATGTCACGAAACCGCTTTGTTGGAGGCATAGCGGTATACTTGATACCATGTAAAAATGGTTCATCTTCATTTTCCAAGTTCAAATATGCCGTCCCACCCAAGGGATGTGTGTTACTTTTTGTCAATTGCTTGTAAATCTTATCAATATTTCCGGAAATATGGTTGAAAGCATCCATAAACAACTCATACCTGCAGTTGTCAAGACTAACTCAGAAATAAAATACAAACTGCAAATTAATGCAGCAATCGAAGCATCATAAATCTTAACGAGTCAAGATTTCTCCAAGACTGGTCATTGAGGTGTGTTCATATGGGACCACATTGGAAACTAAATAATTTATATTTTGTTGGAGAGTGTGACATACAAATACAATAATGGTTCCAGATGTCTTAAAAATCAGAATAAATAAAATTTAAAAGGTATCAACATTACAATGTATCACATAAGGCTACGAAGCACAAATGCCCCTCCAAAGTTAATGGGTTGGTGTTGACCTGTCTAGAATAAACATGACTATAAACAATTCAGTTGTTTTTCTGGATTGGACTTAGGTTTGATAGATATTTTAGAAACAACTCAATTGTTCGAATTTTCTATTCAAAAGATTTTAGTTGGGTGATGAACCCAATCAAACTATGTATAATTTGAATTACATTAGTTTAAGTGCTTTGAAAATTTTATTAAAAAAACATTAAAATAATAGTATTGTAAGAATCTAGTTACCTAAAATCCTTCCTACACATCACACACCTAACTCAGGATATCATCAAAGTAATAATAGGAAAAGGCGGTAATGGTGCTCTCTTCTCTTTCCTCTCAAGGTTCTCTTCTTCGTGACCTGAGATCATCTCCTTCTTTGAGTTGCTTTTGCTTTTCCAAGTCAGTCTCAAGGTTGTTTCAGTTTTGGGAAAAAACAGCATCATAAATGATCAGTTTTTAGAGCGTAATCATTCCTACGTTGCATAAATCACGGACTTAAAAGTTGTCGTGTTGGAAATAAGTCATTTTTCATTCAATCTTTGCCGAATGATTATTTCATATTGGAAAAAAAGTTATATGTCCACCCTTTTCATATCTCTCCCAACAAGAAGCAACTAATTTGGTTTGAAGATGATATTATGGATTTGATGCAAAATCCTGTGAGATTTCATTTCTTCAAGCAAGCAAAGGAAGATTTCGGTATTTGTAATCTCAAGAAAAGCTACAATAAACAAGGATGCTATATCTTGAATGTATCTTGATCCCCAATTCAGGATTGAAAGGTTGACCTGTGGTCCCAATCGGTTAAAAAAAAGTTGGCTAGTCCCTTTGGGAAATGATAAAAGACGGCATCTTTCTTCTTCCTAAAAATGTTGATTCTACCACCTTGAAGAACTCTCGAAAATCTTTCAAATTAGAAGATGAAGCTGAAGATGAAAATTCTTTTTCAATAGACAAGATGTTCATCAAGGCTTCTGGGTCAAAAAGAAAGGGAAGTGGTTGAAACAGACTGGAATTCTTGATGGTTATCTATACGTAAAGCACATGATAATTGGAATGATATTGCTATTGCTTTGAAGAAGAATTTTGAGGTACGTTGTCTAGTTAACCCTTTTATAGCTCACAAGGCTCYTTTAAAGATGGAAGATAGAAGGATTCTTAAAGGTCTGGATGGAAATGGTAAATGGAAGAAAACTGGTCTTTTTTACTTTAAATTTGGGAAGTGGTCAGATTTAAAGCATAGCAAACCTGAGTTTGTTTTAGGGTATGGTGGTTTGATCAACATTATGAATTTACCTTTAAGCTTTTGGGCCCAAAGTTGTTCCAAAGCTCTTGGCGGTTTTTTTATTATTTTTATTTTTTTAAATCCGTGAGTGTCCTAGTTTACGCGCACCTCAACTAATCTCATGGGGCAACCGCCTGACTCTACAACATTTGGTACCGGAAAACACATAGGAATTACTAATTCCTAGGGGAGGAAACAACAATATATAGGTTCGAACACAGGACTTCCCGCTCTGATACTATCTTAAAGATGAATAAACTATCACTTAACCCAAAAGCTTAAACTTATAGGTTGGGTAAATTTAATTCATTTATATTGGATATCTAACAGTAGGTGGCCATCATGGGGTTTGAACCCATTCCCTCTTAATTAACCCTAGTCCCTTTGGACCAATGCACCATCCATGATGGTTGATCAGTTATTTTGGTGGATTGGTTGATTGTTCTTCTCAAACGTTGAATATGTTGGATTGTAGCTCGGTTTGTATAGAAGTTAAGAAGAATTTTTGTGGATTCCTCCCAACTCAGATTGAAATACGAGACCCTTGTTTGGGTAGTGTTTTGTTCGAGTAAAAGAATGTTGCAAACCGAAATTTCCTAAGGAAGAAAACGCTGCTCTCAATCTCAGTGATTTTTCTAACATTTTGGACATCAATTGTATCAAATTGGTGCTTGAAGATGTAGATGCACATCTGAAAGATGAAGCTGCTCGTTTGGAAGTTGAAGAATCTCAGACTTCACTTTTAAACAATTCCTTAGAAGAGAAAGACATCCATGCTGCTCATACATTTATGGAGGTTGGAAACGCAGCATGAAATGATAGGCTTAAGAAGGGCAGGTTAGATTCTGTTGATGCTTTAAATATTGGCCAACAGCTGCAATTAAAAGGCAGGCCAAAAGATAAATCATTCTCCCTAGACTATAAGAAGCCCAAAAAACTTATTCAACCTCTTCCATTTTATTATACCAAACAATTTTGCAAGCCAAAAACAGTTATTACCTCTGAAAAGTTAAATTTCGGCAAGAATATCCAAGTAAATTTGAATGCAACCTTTAACAAAGAAGCTGAAGAGTCTTATGGAAATAAAAAAATTTGTCTAAGTAAGTTTTCAAATAAGGACAAATTAGAAGTGCTAAAATCCTCTCTTTTGGTTCAATTAATTCCACTCATCAAGGTTTGGACCGGGAATTATTTTCTTGAATTTTCAGATAGTGACCAGTCCATAAAATCTTCTTTCTTATTTTAGCTAAATATGATCGTATTGTTAGCGTATAAGTGGAATCATCTCCCTGTTCTGGCTCAGACTTCTCTAGTAGGGATAAACATCAAGGAGTCTTCTTTAGCTTCTATCGCAAACCTTATTGGTTGCAAAACATAAAATTTCCCCTTCTTGTATTTGGGTTTCCTTGGCTTTTGGGAACCTATGGTGGAAAATTCAGATGTCAACTGTCGAAATGGAAAAACCTCCCACCTTCTCCAAAGGTGGTCGCTTAACAATGGCCCAATCGGTGCTAAGTAGCCTTCCCCTCTACTACTCCTTGTTGAAAACTCCTGAAGAGATTATCGAAGTTATGGAAAAGTGTGTTAGAGACTTCTTTTGGGATGGAGATTTTTTCCTCCCTTACTTAGTTAAATGGGAGTGGGCTTCTCTGCCTCTCATGCATGAGGTCTAGTCATTGACTCTTTCAAACAATGAAACAATGGACTCCTGTTAAAGTGGCTGTGCCATTTTACTCTATAGAGGAACAAGCCCTATGGTGCCAAATTGTAAAGTATTTACGGGACCAACCGCACAGTTGGATGACTCTCATCCCTAAAGGTGCTGCCAAAGGTCGTATGATATTGCTAAGAATACAAATAAGATTCTAGAAAGACTAATGGACAGGAGATCAAACATTAGAGAAGGCTTTCTCTGATCTCTTTTTAATCTCTACAAGAAAGGAGGACACCATCGACAGATGCTGGAACAAGGACCAACAAGACTGGGATTTAGGTTTCAGACAAAGAATTCAACAGTTGGCTGGGGCTGATAAAATAGTTAGATGCAGTGCTGGGGGACTCTAAAGATGGTGTGAAGTGGAGTATTGATGCTTCCGGAGTATTTACTACGAAGTCCACTTTTGTAAGATTGTCAAAGTCCTACAAAGTGATTCAAACTCCCCTCCTTTCAGCCATCCGGAAGTTCAGTTATCCAAAGAAGATAACAATCTTCCTTTGATCGTTGGCTCACAGAGGCATAAATACCCACGAATGCCTACAGAAGAAGTTTAAAAGTTGGTCTCTCTCCACCTCTGTTTCCTCCCTCTGCTCAAGGTAAGAGGAATCTCTAGGTCACCGTTTCCTTCACTGTCCTATAGCTTACAAGTGTTGGTCCCAAGTTTTTGGAATTTTTGACATCAACCTCTGCATTCCCAAGAATATTGATGACTGGGACCAATTAGTGGCTACTTAAAAAATGGGAAAAGAACCTTGTGCAACTTTGCTGTGGCTGTGGTTTTGTGGAATATTTGACTTAAAAGAAATCGTAGAACTTTTGAGGATATTTCTTTTGATTTGCCTATTTTGTGGAGTAATGTACAACTTACTACTTCTAATAGTGCTAACACTTTTAGAAACTTCTTTTGTAATTACTTTCCTTACTCAATCCTTCAAATTCGAAGGCTTTAATGTTATAGTTTCCTTGTAAGGGGTTTCCTCTACTCCTTGCCTTTCGGTGGTTCTTTTTTGTAATTAATACATATCTCTCTTGTTTCCTATAAAAAAAAAAGTGATGATGTTGTGGTTAGCATTAGTAGTTTGGATTTTTTTCCAAAGTCTCTAGACCTCCCTATTGAAGATTTTCAGATTCTCTTTAATGAGCAAAAGAAAGTTGAAAAAGCCAGAAATCTTGAAGTATTTAATCATTCCTCCTTTTTTCGAAGAAATGAGAATTTTTCTTGTCCCTATCAGTAGGGAATTTTGATTCTCAAGTTCGGGTATTGAAGTTGAAGGGTCTTGAATATCACTTTTTGTCGGTTTTGTCGAGGCATGGGGCTGGGGCTTTAATTTTGACAGCAATTTTCTTTTAGGATTTATTTTCGGCAGCAAATTGATTGGCGTGCTGCCGCGCTCACGAGTTTCGAAGTGTCTTTTTGGTGCCTTTTCTTTTTTATTATCGAAGAATGCTCTTTGGAATCCGAAACGTCTCCTCTTGTACCCGATTGACAACTTTTTTTTTGGTTCTTGGTTATGGCTATCAGGGAGTGTATTATTGGTGGATTTCTTACTGGTTCCTTTTTCTAAGAAGCTATCTCCACATTTTTTTTCTCTCATTAATCTTGTTAGTTTGAGAAGTTGAAAGGTCTTCTTATGCCTTTGCTTCTCTTACTTAAAGAAAGGGGATCCATTAGTTGGTTTGTCTCAAAGCAGAAGCATACCTCGAGTTTGTTGTGAGGTCTTTTGCCTTTGCATCATCAATTTTTCCTGAGAGTTTTTAAAGAAGATATTGTTTCTTCCCTCAAATTCATTTCAAGCTCATCTCCTTCTCAATTGGATGCTTATTTATCCTCTCTTAGGTTCGACTCTTGGGTTTGTAAGGTGATTGCAAACAAAGTCTCACAATGGCTTGGGAAGGGAACGATCATGGATATATAAGAGAGGACAATTATCTCTATTGGTATGAGGCCTTTTGGGTGAAACCAAAAGCAAAGCCGTACGGGCTATGCCCAAAGCGGACAATATCATACTATTGTGGAGATACTTGGGGTACTTGGGGTACCATTGTCCTTAACACCGACCTTGTCAATATTCGCAAAGAAAGGGCTATTTGTTTAGAAGCACACTCTAGAAGAAGTATGGAGATTTGAGCTGAGCGGGATAGAGAAATTGCTGAAATTCAAAGAAATATTCAGGCCAAACATTCTCAGAAATTCAAAGCTTTGTTCCCAAAAGATAAAGATGACTTTGCTGATGTTTTTGATGATCAACATTTGTAGAGCTTTTATGTTTGGTTCCTTGCATTTTGGAGGCTCTATTCGAAAGTAGCTGTTAAAATGGCCCTAAATGGTCCATAACATATTTTGACCATTAGTTGACTAACATTGAGAAGTTAAATGGCTAACCTTATATTAATATTTGGCAAAACAAAATAATTTAATAATATTTTGATGTGACTAGACTCTTCGTCTCTTTCCCTCTTCTTCCTCCCTCCTCTTTCTTCTCTACTTCTCCTCCTTCTCCTCTCCAGTGAACCGCTGCTTGTCACCACTTCTGCTGTCGTGGCCCATTGTCCCACTCCTCTCTAGGTGTGAGAATGCTTGCTGTTATTTAGAGGAACTTGCCGTCATCCAGATCTGGAAGTTCCTCTTCCCATGAGGAGGAATGAACGGTGAAGTTCCTCTTCCAAAAAGGAACTTCCACTTCCATGAGAGGAAGCTCCTCTAACCTCTTCCAAATCGAAGAGGACCTCCTCTTTCAGGAAGGAGGGGAGAAGAAGATGAAAAGTCTAGTCACATCAAAATATTATTAAAGTATTATATTTTACCAAATCATTAATGCAAAGTCAGCTACTTAACTACCACGTCACCTTTAGGTTAGTCAAATAACGGTTAAAATATGTTAGAGACCATTTGAAACCATTTTACAAACCTCAATACACTTGCCCTAATGGTTTTTAAATACCCTTCGTAAGTGCGTTTACAAACAAAAATTTCATATTACAGTTTAAGACACTTTCGAGACAGTCTTTACTAGTTTATTTGAAGAAATGGGTCACGATAAGTCAAAGAGATAAGAATATGCTTCTCAATGTTAATTAGTAGATAACTAAAGAGAACTTTCAATCATAATGATACAATTTTTTTAAAAAATATCGCTCCTCAGTAACCTAACAATGTACCTTTTTTGCTTAATAGAATTGAATTTGTCAGCTACCTCTTTCTCCTCTTTCCTAGCTGCTTCAAACTCCTCAGATATTAATCTTTCCTTTTCTTTCAGAGCTTCATATTGATCTAGCGCTTTCAAATTTGGTGCAGTTCTTTCAATTTCTGATATCAAGGCATCTATCTTATGTTTGAACTCCATTTCAAGTTTCTCTCTATCAGATGATCTCCTATCCTGTTGATAGGATCTATTCAGCTGGCTAAAATCAAAAACTGGACCAGGGGTCAAGGATTCAGTCTCCATGGGATCTGAGATAATTGGGAGCTCTATTTGTTCTAATTCACATTTTTCTACTATTTCCTGCTTCTGGGTGATCAGCTGTTCAATGTTTGTCTCCTGGAAGAAAAATATGGTGGATATCCATCATGGTATACTAAAAATATATACTCCGTAAAAAGAATTAAGAGCAAAAAAGCACAACAGATGCAATACAGACATGGTGACAGGTCGTTTTCTAAAAACTAGGATATGGGTACAGTAAGAATGCAATATCTTATTCTATGAATATGAGAACATGGAAAATTTTATTCAAATATACATTTTCTAATATATACAAATAATTATTTAAAACATTTCAATGATTTTAAGTTAAAAATTCATTAACTTATGATATTTTCATATAAAACAATGTAGAAAAAGTGATGCACATGCGATACGTCAAGTGGTTGAAGAAACTATCACCTATTTTAAATAATACAATAGTGTGTTTTGTATAAAAAAAAGTATCTTAGAGAGTTTGGATCATTTGTTATGGAATTGCAGCTTTGCTTCCTCATGGAGTACTTCAATGGTGTTGGGGGAGTTTCGTTCATAACAACGTTCAATACCTCTCCTTTTCAGCTGGCATGACCAAAGAGTTTTGTTATCCTTTACTTCTGATTCTTAATAGTTGGAGCCAGATGGTTCCCTTTATTCTGGGCTCATTTTGGCATTTCTCATTGTATATCCTTCCATTTTCTCTATGAAAGTATGGTTCTTCATCAAAAAATATATATACACATACATATATATATACATATATATGTATATATATATATTATATATATAAATATCAAAACAAAAGCCAGCCTAACAGAAACCTTAGAATTAATCTGACGATTAAGTTTCGATATGCTAGTTGTAGCAGCAGATATTTTCTTCTTCCATTCCTGCATATCCTTCTCACATTCTTCCAACCTGGATTTCCACTCTGCAAAGTACAAAGATGATGAATTACTTAATTTAGGAGCTTTAAAAATGTCTACATATTAGGCCTTCATATATACTTAACCTTTTAACCATTTGATAATAACTAAAAACTGAAATTAATAACAAAGGAGAAATATTGGGAGTTTCACTATATACGAAATGAGGTGGAATGTAATAAATAAAATATGAGCTTCTGTTAATTGATAAGAAAAGAAAATAATTCTTACTTGATTACCCAAATGATTGATACAAGGCTATATAAATAGCAGTCACAAAGAAGAAACTAAAAAGAAATTCTTGCCTATTAGGATAAGGAAATACTTACCTATTAGAACAATAAAACCCTAATCTAAATAAAATACGAAACCTTTAAAATAAAATAAACTATAATTTAACAGCTTCATATCCATTTCCTTCTCAGTGAGTTGTCTATCCATGTTGAGGTTAAAGAAAATATGAAAATTAGGCACAGAGCCACATACCATTATCAAATTATTTAACCTAAAAAAACTCACACTGGATCTGAAACTCACCCCTATTTCCAGAATAATAGAACTTCGAAGGGAGCCATCCAATCAAGCTTGATTCAATAACTAATATAAATCTCCAAATTTTTCTGGATGAAATAATTTGTTTCACTGGCTATAGATCATCTTAAAATCATCACTAAAGTGATGACAAAGTGAAATGTAATCTTGCTCGTCCTCTTTCATATTTTTCGGGGTTAAAAGAAAATTCTTGGAAGCAAAAAAAGGCAGGCAGGTGCTTGACAAAAAACATATAACCATATCAAGGGAAAAAGATTAAGAAAGAATCAAAAGGAGATCTCTTACTCACATCATAAGAGAGAAAAATCAATCACTCTTTTGAATACCTTGTATAAGGGATCTAAAGATTGAGTTTGGAATAACTATTAAAAGCGTGAAAAGTGTTTTTAACTAGTTAAAAGTACTTTAAAGTGCTGGTAGAAAAAGCATTTAATTAGTGCTTCTTTCCAAAAGTGATTATAAAAGAAGTGCTTTTTCATAAAATCACTACTCCTGAAGTCATTTCAAACTCGCTCTAGAGAATTTACTTGTGTTGCGACAAAAATTAGAGTAGAGTTCTTAACTAGAGGAACAATAAACCATGTTTAAGAAATCCACCCTGTTGGTGCAGAGCAACATGTGGAAAGGTTCCGTCTGAGGTTCCCTAAAAGCTCAAGTCAAAAACTGAAAACGTACCATTTTGATAGAAATTGTTTTTATTATTTATGTAACAAATGGAATTTACAGGGTTGAGGGAGATTTGAGAGCTCCCTGGCCTCTCCTAGCTATTCCAACAAACGAGGAAAATACAGACTACCAAAAAGATACCCCCACCCTCCACACGACAACATATATCTACCTACTAATTACCATCTTGACAACAATATATATCTACCTACTAATTACCATCTTGCCCTGTAACTAACTTGGGCCCACAGTAACAATAGAAACCATTGCAGATTGGAATGTGGTAGGGGCATTGCGCAATCCAAAGGGCATAACGAGAAACTCATAGTGGCCATCATGAGTCTAGAAGGCCGCTTTATGAATGTCATTCGGATGGACATGAATTTGATGGTACCCCAACTTCAAGTCAATCTTAGCCCCAAAGTCTAAGAGCTCTTCCACAGCTAGAATAGGGAACTGGTCGATAACAGTCACCTGGTTCAAAGCGCGATAATCAACACATAACTGCCAGCTACGGTCCTTCTTGACCAGTAACACATAATTGCCAACTCTTTCATAACTATGGTTTGTATTGACTTTTAGGGAGGAGAGAAAAAGAAAATAGGAAGAATGACAAATATGATTTCCTTGAAAAAATTAATAACTTGATACAAACCTAATAACCTATTTATAACAAAATAATTCCTAAACATAATAGGAATAGAAATCGTCCTCAATTGGGATGTCTGACTTTGGAGAATATCCTACATCTCCTAGCACGGGTATCTGAGAAACTAAGACTCTTGTCTGGATCCGTTGGAAAACATACAAATTCGTTCTAGCAACATTTGTGTGTTAGTAGTAGCTGAAAGGGACATCTTAGTCTTCGAGTTCATAAAGCTTAGAAATATCTAGAGTTTTCTACTTGTAAGGCATAGAATAGGTTGAATGTTGGATCATTACATATGTTATTCGCCTGTATGCAATAGAAGTCAGGCAAAAAAATCAAATCCCATTGGAAAAGAACAAAAACATGCTCAAGTTACATCCCTTTTAGCACCTTCTTTCCTTTAATTTATACTTTTCCAATGAAGCTCTTCGCACAAAAAAGGCCCAGTAGCTTGAAAGTTTTCAAAAAAGTTGACTATAAAAGTGTCAGTTGATAAGATATTAAAAGAACAGCCTTATATGAGCATTAGACTTCTTCACAACCTAGAATCAAATTCAAGTTTCTTACCAAATACCAGTATAAATGGACAACTAAATTGTAAAATCAATATATTATTTAATTAAAAAACCGTCACAAAAATATTGCCAGCTCAGTACTCCTACAACTTTGATGTTGAACCAAAAGCATCATATCTTGATGCTCCAAGTCAGAAAAGTGATTGAAAGTTTCAATGCCAACTAAGGCAGGTGGAGCACCTGCTCAAATGTCCAAACAAAAAAAATGCCTCTTGGATCCTCTACTTTCTTTTCCTTCAATAGAAAGAAAAAAATGAATTCTGTGGAGGAACCGTACTAAGAAAGGAAAAAAGGAACAAATAGAAATTAGACCTCTTAAAATATATGCAAGAATTGTACTATTCCGGAATTTAACAAGAGAAAATTTGATATAGTAGGAATATTCTGCATAACAAGCTCAATTTTTTTAAAAAATTAGGTCTGTTTTGTAAAGGGCTTAATATTTTTATCAAAAAAAAAAATAGTGCAACAAGACCTTACCACCAAGTTCCTCCTTCAAGCGATCAATATCATTACTGGCATTTTCTGCGGTTGATTTGGCTTCAGCATCCTTGTTTTGAATCCTTCTTAAATCGTGCTCCAAGGAACTCAAAGAAGATTCCAAATCTTTAATTTGGGACTCCATGTCCCGATTCTGTTCATACTCCAACCTAAGTTACATAGGACAAACAGGAACCTGTTCTATTAGCATAGATCAGTGATTAAAACTGGAAGTTAACGAACTATTCATATATATACAAGAGTATAATATGAGCTTTAGTTAAAAAGATATCATTCGTCAGCATAAAGTTTCAACAGAAGGTTAAAAGGAAATCTTTTGGTATGCCTCCACTTGCACAAAACAGAGAATAATGAATTCAACAAAGGTTCCAGTTCCAGTAAAAGTGGAAGAGGAAAAATTCTCCCAGAGCTCAATCCGCTATTATAAACTTATCAGGACAAAATTGTAATACTTGTTTCCAAAGTTAAGCAGAGAGAAAGGAGATATTTCAACAAGTGTAAGGTTTCCTCGGTTAACCCATTATACTACTCGATCAAATATACAAAAATAGCTTTACTTGATTCAAGGTATTCTCGTGAAGTAAATATATTGACAAGTACAACACCCTATTTTTCCTAAGGAGATTACAGCACATAAGTTATGTGATCCTCAAGAAGTTTTCTCGTCAGAATCAATTTTGTCAAGTATTTTTCATGGTTCAGAGAGAAGCAAGTAGAGTTGAATTAAGATAATTCAGGTAATGAGATAACTAACCTAAAAGTCTAAGTAGTTGCCATAGCATCAAGAAAACATAATTGTATAGGAAGGACCAAACACCACAAATCACCACCTAAGCTAATGGAAAAAAATATATATGTTTCACACTACTCCTCAAACTGCACGGAGACTCTTGGTACCAACTTTCATTTTCACCAAGAGAAATGAAAGAAAGGAAGGTGATGTAGTAATCATTCGAGGAAGTTAGTTTTTGGGGAGTGGTCTTTGTTAGTAATTTTTGGTATTTTAGTTCTTTTTCCCTAGAACAACTTTGCACCTAAGATATGAGACCCATGTCCATAATCCCGCTCATGATGTACGAGGAACAAGAACATTGTGCATATATAGGCATAGTTCAGACATAAGATAGATTCAATAAGTGTGTTTTATTTTCTTTAACATGGAACCACAAGTACACTACGTATGGTAGGACAAGAGCAAAAAAGAGGGGAACCTACTGGCCTTTCAATTTTGAAAGCTGACTGCTCAAGCTAACACGTTCATCAGCCATATGCTGCACGGCTTGGAGTTGGTTTTCTTCATATTCTCGTATGTTTGCCACCCCAACAGATCTGCTGAAGTCTCGATATATCCGGTCAACAATTTCATTGATCCTCCTCTCCAATTTCCTATTTTCTGCATTCCTCTTATCAATCCCCTTTTTTAACTACAATAGAAATAATATATCATTACAATTTGAATTGCAGAATAACTGTGTGTAAAGAAAAACAAAATAGGTTGACATGTGGTCATAATATTACCTCATCAAGTTCCGGAGTTATTCGTTTAATTTCTTCATTTATAATTTCTTTCTCTTGGCTCAAGTTTGCAAGTTTGTCTTCAATGCTTCGCTGCAATAAAATATCTCATAATTAATATCAAATTCATTTCCCTGCATTATGATCGTTAGATTTCTCTCTCTTTTTATATAAGAGTTGGAGTTTTCCATACAAAGATCTGGTTGAAAGGATTAGGATAAGAATACTAGATAATAAGAAACGTAGTTTTTAAGACATATGGAACTATGTACTATTTCTTCTCTATGATTCTCAGGCACTAAGGAAGTTCTTATTTCACACCAATACTATCACACTCCGAGATTTTTCCAACAACCTAATAGCATTTATATGTTCATTGCGTGGTGATCTAGTAAAGAATAACAGTCTCCCATCCATCACATTTTCAATGCTTTGCAAAAAATGGATTTATATGATTCTCAATCTCACCAAGTACAGATACATTCCTTAATAGGGTAAAACACTTTTGATCCCTAAGTTTGAGGATAGGTTTCTATTTGCTCCCTAAGTTTCAAAAACCAATAGTTCGATCCCCAACCTTTAGGAAATAGTTCTAAATGGTCCTTGAGTAAAGTTGACCATTAGTTGACTAACGGAAAAGGGACATGGCATTGCTAAGTTGGCAATTTTTAAATGATGTGTCAATATATATTATTTAAAAATTAAGGATAGAGACACCAGAGAGACATACACGAGAAAAGAGAGAAGAAATAAATTTTCAAATTGATTCATCAAAGATGAGGAATAGAGGCACTATTTATAGGTTACAAGAGGAAACAAAATCTAGGAATAACCTCCTAACTTCCCTAACAAAAAAGGAGATCTATTTGCTAAATTTAAACACAAAATCTAAACAACTTCTAACTAAGTCCACATAATCTTAACTTCTAACTAATTCAACACTCCCCCTYAAGCTGGACTATACAGATTGAACAGTTTCAGCTTGATCAACAACCTTTCAAATATGGGTCTCAAGAGTCCTTTTGTTAGGATATCTGCAGCTTGATCTGATGATGGAACATACATCAGATTTACAATTTTCTCTTCAATCTTCTCCTTGATAAAATGTCTGTCAACCTCAACATGTTTAGTACGATCATGATGCACTGGATTGTGTGCAATAGCAATTGCAGCCTTGTTGTCACAATAGACTTCCATTGAACTATCAAACCTGATCTTGAGTTCTTGGAGAAGGAGTTTCAGCCACATTATCTCACAAATATCATGAGATAATGCCCTGAATTCAACCTCAGCACTACTTCTTGCAACAACTGATTGTTTCTTACTCCTCCATGTAACAAGATTATCCCATACGAAGGTACAATATTCTGTCGTAGATCTCCTATCTTGAACAGAACCTGTCCAATTAGCATCTGTAAACACCTTAATCTTTCTGTCATCATCCTTTCCAAAAAATAATCCAAGTCTTGGAGTTCCTTTAAGATATCTAAGAATATGATACACGGCTTCCATGTGTTCTTCAGTA
>NW_019104644.1:1118-20785 GCF_001995035.1 Momordica charantia
AAAAAAAACATATATATACTCTTCATTAGTTCTCTCTCTAAAATGCATAATAAATATATAAAAAAAAAAAGATAAATTTAACATTAAAAATTGAGCATTTATATAAAATTTCTACTTTTATTAATCTAGAGCAAGAAATAATTTAAGTAACGTTTTTCTGAACTGAAAATGAGGAAAAAAAGAATTATGAATGCCGATGATGCTAAGAAAAATGTTCATCCTTCAAAATATAAATGAAAATAAAAAATAACCTGCGTTAAATAAATGAGTGATCTCTCTTCTGCAAAATCTTGGGATATTAATGGAGGACTTGCAGTTCTCTCGAAGCTCTGCTTATAGAGAGTGAAAGTGCTTCGTCCAGGTCCACATATATATATATATATTAAATATATTGTTCATAGAGAGTATGGATTTTATTTTACACCTCCAAAATTATTATTATTATTATTAATATTTCTAATGTCATTTTAGTCTCAGCTTTGTTGATTTTTTAAGAAGTGACTATTTATGTTTTTAAATTTTATTTTGTGTAAAATATATTTTTAGTCTATGAGTTGAGAATAAGCTCCTACTTGATAAATTTTAAGGACGGATAGTTTGACATGAATAAAAAATAGTATTTTAACAATATTTTTTTTAGCATCCCGACATAGAGAATTGGACTTTCGACCTAAAAAAAATATTATATATATTTTTATTTTTTTGAAACAAAATATTATATGTATTTACTGGTAGATTTTAAAATTAATTATAACCTATGGTAAATGTTAGAATTTTCATAAACTTACACAAAATGAAGGATAGATAAACCATTTATAATAGCTTCTTTATTTTTTTTTATTTTTTTATTTTTTTGCTTTTTTCTTATTCTTCCTCATCTTCTAGTATGGTCTTAAAATCATAGATCATTTCTGAATAATAACTTTAATGTGGACAATAACCCTAGTTTTTACTACTCATCCCACTATATTATTGTGTTGATTTTGAGTCTCACCCTACCATATTCCTATTTATTTTTGGTTAAATTACAAGTCTAATGAATCCTTGAACTTTCATAATTGTATCTAATAATAGATTTTTAAACATTAAAAATACCTAAAACGTTCAGAGACTTATTAGACACAACATTGAAAGTTGAATCTAATATATAACTTTTAAAACTTCAATGACCTATTAGACGATATGGGTGTTTAAAAAAACCAAAAAATCCCATCAACATATGGATTGAAAACTATTTGAGTTTGATCGGGTTCACTTTTTTACCTAATTGGATAGAATCCACCAAGTTGATACAGCTTAACCGATGATAATATATAATCATAATTTTAATAAATTTATTATTAACTTAAAATTCTCTTTTAACTCATTTATATTTCTAACTAAAATTAATTTTAAACTCAAACCCAATTTCTATAGATTGAGTTAATTGTTTAGAATTTTCGATTGGCTTTTTGGAACCATTTAATTAAAACATAGTTCTATCTAACACAAATTCATAAAATATCTCTTACTATTTGATACAACTTTATGAGTTGAGGAACAATTAGTTTTATTTTATTTTTATTGGTTTGAATAGCTTTTCAAGATCAAATAGAAAGTTGACAAGCTTCTCCAATTATAAATTATATAATGAACATGCATTTCAATGTGGGGTAGATTGGCGGTAAATTTTCAAGAGGGAAGAAACAAAAGTCGGCAAATTTGGGTTGGAAATGGTAGGTTGTAATGATTATATGGTTTACTATTCGAACTACTCGAGTGTTTACGGGTTGAATTGAATTGGGTTTAGAAGTATTTTTTGAACTAATTCGAATTTTCGGATTGATCGCCATATCAGGAAATTGAAAGAATCAAATTTAATGATCAACTCAACTCAAAATTTTCGAGTTGGGTTGGATTTGATTATCAAGTTGCATTTTTTTAAAGAAAATTTGACTGAAAAAAATTACCAAATCACTGATCATTCAAATCTTAAAAGTTTATCATCAATAGCTTCCGTTCTTAAAAGTTGATCATCCATAGTCATTCAAACCAACGTAAAAATCCTAATTCAACGAAAACATTAAAAGTTTACACTACATAGCCATTTGAACAAATATAACAAATAAATTCTTAAAATCTCTCGTACGACAATTGACAATAACGAGCATTAGGTTACAAGATCTTGACCTTTTATTCTGTAATGTTAGGTCCCAAAAGTTCAAATACAATCAAAACAATTAGTCATACAATATAAAACACAACAAAAAAAAACATTTATCATGAAAATAATATTTGAGTATTTTAAACTCAAGAGATCGAAAGAGATAAAATATAAAATATTACAAACGACGTAGTAAATTAGTAACAATTAAACACAATTAAGGCTTTTTTTTAATACCTTAAACACAATAAGTTACCAGTAGGTAAAGTCGGGTATTTCTTAAAAAAATATATGTATATATAGTACTAGTGTCATATTTTATTCATGAATATAGCTCGCAGATATATATTAGGTTGTGAGTTCAAATCTTCTCCCTGTCATGTTTTACTAAAAAAAAATTAGTAATTTTATCATTTTAATATAAGATAAATAGAAAGAATATCTAAGATATTTTCGTGATAGTACAGTTACACCCACTTAAGCCTACAGATAAATTTGGAATAATCCAATTTTTAAATATATATTTATTTCTTTTTGCCTACTCCACTTTTCGATAATGCGGTGGGATGAATTATGTTTGACGTGATATTTTACTTTAATAATATGAAAATGTGACCAATTATGGAAAGGCCTCAACTTTATATTGATTTTCAAAACATTATTCTAATATGAAAAGCATAAAGGAGAAAGTAAGGACTGATAATGCTATTTTAAAGTAGTTTAAATAATAATAATAATAATAAAATAATCCTATTTTAAAGTGTAACCAAATATATAGTGCACGTGATTATATATTTCTATACAACTATTTCGGAGTGCAACTATAGGTTACTTATTAAATTAGATTTAAGTTATAGTTAAATGATAGAGATTATAAACCAAAACGAGCATAGTTTAATGAAATATACATACTAAATTGAAATTAAAATTGCTAGATAAATTAAGATACTTATTATTTTTCTTGAGGTTTAATGTTCGATCTCTACTTTCACATAGTTTATAAGAAATCTTTTTTTACCTTCTAACATAACAACATGTGAGAGTGGATATTTGAATTCACGACCTTTTGGTCACTGATCTATTAAACATTTTCAAAATTCAAAAACATAGTGGACACAGAAATTTAAAGAACTAAACGGACATTCTGTAAAGTTCGAAAATGTAGATACTAACTCTAAAATATCAGCTAGTAATTTAATCTTATTTTTATTTGAAAAAATATAAAAGAAGTGAGATGAAATAGAAAAATGGGGAGTTCTCCAATTATAAATTATTATGAACATGAAATGTGGGGGGTAGAATGGGGATAAATTTTGAAGAGAAAAGAAACAAAAGAGGGGCAAAATTTGAGGGGTTGGAAATGCTATTTTTATTTGAGGGGGCTGCTATTGCCACAAACTTTATGTGATAGTTATCCCCTTAAGCCTATGACCTTTTTTTAAAAAATATAATATTATAAAAATGTAATAATTTGCAACACTCCTTTTAAAATTGCGATTGGTTGGAAAAAGAGCGAAAGCCCTCTAAATAGAAATAAAGAAAATTCGAAGTTAGAAATTGATAAAAAAAAAACAAAAACTCTCTTCTAAAAACCTCGTGACTATTTTTTTTCAGGTCACATGTCAGATAAAAATAAAAGGTACCTAGACAGCTTTGGTCTTTATTGATGTTTGGTTTTTGCTTACCTCGAAACTGATCTGCCTCTATTTCGACTTTCTGTAAACAGAATATTGTTGTTTTAATCGTTTTATCCATAAGTGTCTTTAGAAGAGACGACCCTATCTAATGCATCAAAAGGTATTTGACGACCTCTATACGTAGTGCAACATGTCTTCTATTATTATATTTTTATTTTACAAAAATCCTATTTTACCTATTCAAGAGACGACTTTAATAATATTTAAATAACATAATCATTTTGATATTCGAGCTCTAGTGTTTTCATATTGTAGATATATAGTTTTTAATTTGTTAGGCAATACAATATTATTATTTATTTTAACAAAAAAAAACATAAATTATAATTTTTTAATAGTAATTATTTTATTTCAGAAGAAAAGAGAATTTTTGACACATAAAAGTTCGTATTTGGTGAATGGAACAAGATGGTTTTTTCAAGAGAAACACCAAAACTTTTAAAAATAGTTTGCGAATAATTATATTTAATAATTAGTAATGTTAACCTTTCCAAACATCAATCAAGTTTGGTTATTTTTTGTTCTCGTTTTTTGTTTTTTTCAAAACATAAATAAGCATTACTTTATAATTATTGACTTAGAAAATACATAATAAATATTAAAAAAATAAACCAAACCTAAAAAATTGAATATTTAATTTAAAATTTTACTTTTCATATAAACCTTTTTTTCAATTTAAAATTATAGAATATGTTTAGGTTAAAAATGATAAAGGATGAAGAAATAAGAAATAGTAAATTGGAGTAATCAAGATTTTAAATATCAATGTCGATATTTATGTAAACGTTATAAAAATAAAAATGTGTAAAAACTATTTAAATTAACAAATAAACATTTTAATTTCTAAATAAGTTAAAAATAATTAGTATTAATATTATATTTATATTAGTGAGATTTTGTTGATATTTTTTATATTGTCAATATTATGAAAATGTTGATTTATCTCTCATGTCGATGTTGAATGTATGGATACATGCAAATGTCAGCATGTTGACAGATATTTAATACAATCGGAGCACTAAAGAAAAAAACGTAAATAAAGCCAATAATTATAAAGCCACGTATTTGCTACGACTGCGACTTCTTAGGAATATGTCAGCATGTTGGCTGATGCTTATTTACGTGGCTGCGACTTCTGCCTGATGTGGCGCAAATAAAGCCACGTATTTGCTGACGGGCTATTTGTTCTTTTTTATTATTTTTTTATTTTGAATTTGGAAGTCGACTTCCTTTGTTTTTTTTTGGTTAAATTTGGGAGGGGCAGCCATGACCACTCCCCCACTCCCTCTTTTATTTTTATTTTTTATTTTTATATTTTGAATTTAAAAGTTGTAGCCCTGCAACTTCCCACCAATATCCCTTTGGTTTTTTTTTAATATTTTCTTTTAAAAAACCATAAGAAAAATACTATCATGTTAATTTTCTCCATATTTGGAAAGTAGTTCTTAATTACCTACCACATGATGGACATATTCCTATAATGTAATAATTTAAAACAAAATAATTGTAAAACAAATAAAACCCTAATTATACATATCCCAAAATTTAGTTTTTGTTTTAAAGGCATGTATTTCGCGATGTAAATGACAAAACATGTGAGTTTCATGTAATTTATACCTTTACTTTTATGGTTTTATTAATTTAATAATTTTTTATCAATTTAGTTTATATTAAATTTAAATGTTATTTTATAGAACATACGAAGATGAAACACAAGAAGCTAAATGACATTGTAATCATCGAATTGATTTTAATATAAGTTTAAACTTTTAGACTTTAAGTGAATTTTAATCAAAATTTAAAATAAAAAAAAACAAAAAACAAAAAATTTAATCATATCTTAATTAAATTTCGCAATATTAATAAAATAACAATATATAAATAAAATAAAACCAAAAAAAAAATAAAAAGGTGGAAGTCGCGTACAACTTCCAAAAAAAATAAATAAAAAGGTGAAAGTCGCGTACAATGTACGCGATTTTCACCCAATCACATGCCACGTTTATACGGAAACGGCAGACATTGTACGCGAGTTTGATTTTAACCTAACCTATTTTTGTCAATTGTTTTGAAAACCTAACTTACTTTTGAATTTATTTATTTATTTAAATTACATTTATTTTGTAGTTTTTTTTAAACTAAGATTATTTTGTAATTTATTTTAAAAACTTTGTCCAATTTAAAACATTATTTTAAAATCAGGAACCTGTTTTTAAGGATTTTTTAGGGGGGAAAAAATAACTACAAAGGCGCGCTTTCTGAACATTGTAACGGTAACAAACCACCAAAGTTCTGAAACTTGAAGTTTGCCGATGAACAGAACCCGTTTTCCTCAAAGTATCGATCGATTTCTCTAAGAAAACGCTCCATCTTCATCGCGATTTCACGAAACGATTGCTGAATCAATCGAAGCCACTTCTGAGGGCTTCGATTTCTGCCTCTCCTTCTGGATCGCCGGCAGCCATTAAAGCCAACGCTCCAAGCTTGCTTCCATCTGATTGCGATGAAGAAAACCCTAGGCCGTCAGAAGATCGAAATTAAGAAGCTAGAGAAGAAGAGTAGCAAGCAAGTGACGTTTTCTAAGCGCCGGACCGGACTTTTCAAGAAGGCCGCGGAGCTCTCTGTTCTATGCGGAGTGGATATCGCGATCGTCGTGTTTTCTCCGAACGGTAAGGTTTTTTCCTTCGGTCATCCGAATGTTGATGTGCTTTTTGATCGATTTCTGACAGGAAATTTGGCGCCGCCGCAGCCGGTGGAGAGATATGTCCCTGTGGAGGAGTTGAATCGCGAGTTTGCCGATGCGGAGAGGGAATTGGAGGTGCAGAAGAGACGAGCGGCGGAGGAATCGAGGAGTAGCGGCGGATTCTGGTGGGAGGAGCCGATGGAAGGGATGAGACTTGAGGAATTGAAGGAGTTTCGATCGGCGTTACAGGATTTGAGAGCGAAAGTGGAGGAGAGAGTGGAGAAACTGACAGCGGTGAGAATCGGCGGTCCTCTGTCGCCGCCGCCTGCGACGCCGTTTCATCTCGCTGGAAACCACCAATTTCCGCCGCCTACAAAGTCGTCGCAATTTCTACCTCTGTCGCCGCCGCTTCCTCCGCCGCCTGCGACGTCGTTTCATCTCGCTGGAAACCACCAATTTCCGCCGCCTCCTCCAACGACGCCGTTTCGTCTCGCGGGAGGTCGCGGACGTCTTCCTCTGACGGCGCCGTTTAATCTGGCCGCAAACTGCCAATGCTTGCCTCCGCCTCTGATGATGCCGTTTCATCTGGCGGGAAACCAAGACGTTGCGACGGCGTTAGAATTTTTTCTAGCTTAAACTTCTACTTCTAGTAGATGATTTTGGTATTAATGTTTCCAGATTTTTTAAAGTGTTCATAGAAGTCAGAATCTGTTCGGAAATTATTAGGAATTTATTGTTGTTGTTCGTTGGATTGTTTTTTAGTTTGAATTTTATTCGTTTTTTTGGGCTGCACTATTCATAATAGAAATGTCAACAATAATAATGTTGTCTTGAGAGTTGAGACCTCTTTTGTAGCCATGTAAATGAGAGACTACTAATAAAAATTCAATTTCCAGTTTTATTTTAGAAAATCATTCAAATAACAAAATTTAAAATAACTGGTATTAATTTAAAGATAGTTTAGTTTATAATGGTCACATATTTAGTAATTAATTTCCTATGTATTTTCTCGACAACAAAACATAGTTTGTACATGCAGGTTTGTTAAAAACTTATGGCTAATTTTTCTAGATTTTAATATTCATTCTTCTTATGTTAACATGACAAATTGGAAAGCTACGAATTATTTTGATTGGATTTAGATTGTTGCCGATCGAAACAAGCGATAGAAAGGATTAATTTTTCTATGGAGTATTTGGTACAACCCTTGTCCTACCTCGTTTGTTGTGACTTTAATTCTATTTAGTTTCTTGTTTTTATCTTATTTAAAAAGTAAGATAGCAGAATGAGATGAGTTGTTCTATGTATTAGTACAAGCTGGCGGAACATTTATGGATATAAACATATATATATACATATATATCTTCATCGTACTATTGTATTTATATATTCCAACTCCACCTTTGTATATGTTGTAGTATGATATTTTTGTTAAGAAAAAAAGAAGTTTAAATCTCATCTTGACGTGGCTTTCAATTTCAACTTTACTTATTTTGTCTTTGAAAGCTGACTTAAACTAAAAAAATAATAGTGATTAAAATTTTTTAAAATATTTATTTTAATCTCTAACGCGACTAATATATGCCTTTAAAGTACATGTCACATATTCATGAGCATAAAATTTAAAATTTTAGAAGTTTAGAAATTTATAATATGCAAAAATTAAGTAAATAACATCTACATTTAACATGAGGGGAAATTGGAATTAGTGACCCCACAAATAGTTAAAATTAGATAAATGAACCCTTTTGAAAAAATCTAACCAGTGACCCTACCTCTAGTGAAAAGACGAATTTACTCTTATGATTAATAAATAGCATTTATGATACAATAACTTTCAACTCAACCATTTCACCAAACTTTAAACTCATATTTTACATATATTTTGAATTTGAAACAATCCAAAATCCTCACACTATCCAAAATCCTCACAGATCACGTTTTTTAAAATCCTCTAAAGAAACATTGTCACGTGTTTGATCATTGTCCCCACACTATCCAAAATCGTTGTCCCTACATTTTCACATTTGAAGAGTTAGGTACGTTACACTGTACTTTAAAATTTCTGAAATGATTTGAAATATTTCTCATCCATTCATTTTCACATTTGCTGGATTGGATCTTTGAAAAAAGAAAAAAAATCCATATCGTTATCTCGGACCAAGTATAGATCCGGGATTGAATATTCAATCCTGGACTAATCCGAGTTAATCTCGGTTCATTTTGGTTCGGGACATGAACCAGGACACATCCCGAACCAATCCTGAACCACAACTGTCTGGGATATGTCTCGAACCAAGACTGGTCCGAGACGGTACGGGATGACATTTGTTTTTTTTTTCATTTTTTATTACTTTTTTTTCGATGATAAATTTTCTTATCTCACTTGGTTTTATCTATTTGCAGGATGACTCGTATTTTCATAACATTTGGTGGAGAATGGAACGATAGTGAAAAAGATTACGTCGGTGGTCGCACGAGAGGATTGACAGTGGATAGTACAATCACGTACGGAGAATTTCTAGGTCACGTGTATAGATTGAGTAATACAAACCCCCTACAGTTTGATATTATAATTAGACGCATGTATCATTTTAAAACTAATGTTTGTGTAATGGAGATAACTGATGACAATGACCTGAATTTTTTTTAACTGGTGAGGATGTATCTGAATTGCCAATATATATATCTACTGAGCCAAAGCAACTACATGAGAATGAAATGTACATTTCTTTCTCATATCATTGAGGCCAAAACATATCCTCAATTCCTATGCCTACAGTTTGTATTCCTCCATTTCAGAGACCCAATATCTTATACCATCATTTCCTTCCTCATCATCGAACCCCTCTTCTTCCCAACAGCCACACCCCTACTACGGGCATATAGGTCATGATATAGCGGGTTTAACACTATTTGAATCAGATGTTGTTCCATGTAACCTAGGAGATGACAGGGTATGTGATTGGGATGTGTCAGAATTGTGGAATAATAATGAAGATGAAAGTCATGAATCATATGACCCGTTGGGAGAGTCAGAAGAAGGAGACTATGACGATGCACTTGATGAAGAGTCTGAACCCGTTGTGGAACAGGTACACACTGAGATTCTCAGGGATGAAGCAGCGATCCAGCAAAGAGGGTATGATGGTCTCACTAGACAGCTTAATGATGAGAAGTTGCAACTCATAGTACAGTCTTATGGAACAAATGATGTTAAGGAGGGCGAAATATTTGATACAAAGGAGGAGTTGATTTTGAAAATGCATTTAGTTGCAATGCGAATGAATTTTCAGTTTAAAGTAAAAAAGTGAACACCGAAACTATATACACTGGGCTCCATTGATACTAGTTACACTTGGAGACTTCGAGCTACAAAGCTCAGAGACTGCAATCTGTTCATCAAGATTAAAAAATAGTGTACCATCCATACATGCAATGGTGGAGTTTTGAAACAGGATCATAGGCAAACCAAGAGTTGGGTGGTCGGACATCTTATCCAAGCGAAGTTTACAGACATCTCCCGCACGTATAGACCGAAGGACATTATACAAGACATGAGTAAGGATTATGGTGTCAATTTAAGTTATGAAAAAGCTTGGCGGTCTAGCGAAGAAGTACTTCGACTTATTAGAGGGAATCCAACATCGTCATATGGTCTACTACCAGCTTATGGTGAAACATTAAAAATCATGAACTCAGGTACTATTTTCAAATTGGAATTGAAAGATGGCAAATATTTCAAATATGTCTTTATGGCTTTAGGTCAATCGATTAGAAGGTTTCTGGATTATATTCGACCAGTGTTGGTTGTTGACGGGGCCCACCTAAAGGGGAAGTTCAAAGGGGTATTGTTAACAGCTTCTGGTGCGGATGCGAATAACCATATTTACCCGGTAGCATTTGCTATTGTCGACTGTGAGACCGTATCATCATGGGTATGGTTTATGACTTAAATAAAAGATGCGCTCGACGTAGTGAACAATTTGGTTTTCGTTTCCGATAAACATCAAACCATTTGTAAGGCAATTGACAAGGTATTTCCCACTGCATTTCATTGCTTTTGTATACAACATATTAAGATGAACTTGTTAGCAAAATTTAAAGTCGATGCGAAGACACTCGAGGAACTATTTCTAAAAGCTGTGAAGGCATATCGAGAGTCTTATTTCAACTCAATATGGGCTCAACTTGGTGTGTACCCTGGTGTGAGAGAATACCTAGATGACATTGGGAAGAAGCGTTGGACTCGTTGTTTCCAAACAGAATTGAGGTACACAAGATAACCACTAATAACGCAGAGTCCGTAAATGCCCTCTTTAGGCACGCGACTAGGTTGCCGGTAACTGCTTTACTGGACCATATTAGAGGTCTATTACAAACTTGGTTCTACGATCGACGGATGCTTGCCTCTTCCAGATCAACCACATTGTCCGACTACGCAGAAAATAAGTTTGCTGAATACTCGGACAGTGTCAGGAGGCACGTTGTAGTCAACGTCTACCAGTTTCATATCCAGGTACGTGATGGCAACCTTGACGGGATTGTTGATTTCAATCCTAGGACATGTAGTTGTCGGGAGTTTGATTATTTTAAAATTTCATGCTCTCATGCTATTGTCGGGGCGATGATGCAAAACATAAATCCATACACTCTGTGTGACAAGGCATACACGACGAACTCTTGAGTAATGGCTTATGCAGAACCAATATTTCTAGTCGGACACGTCTCAACATGAAACAGTTCGCCAGATTTTGTCGACGCACCGGTGGAACCACTAAATACAGTTCTTAGAGTTGGCAGAAGGCGGATAGTTAGGATTCCTTCCACGGACGAGATGCATCAAACAGATAAGTGTCGTCGGTGTGGTACGTCGGGACAAAATCTTAAAACATGCCGTGAACCCCTTAACACGGTGTGGATGTATAATGTTGTTGTTGATTTTAAAGAAATTTGTAAGGTAACTTGTACCTCAAGCAACCAATCATGCATGCATGTATTGGTAACCCTACGTGTTCTATTATTATTATTATTAATGTGGAGATTGTATTTTTATATGTTTCATGTATTATGCTACGAGAATGAATCATGACATAGAAAAAACAATACTAAAATACATATAATATTCAAAAAATGGGACGACACGCCCACATCTGTACAATGTACTGATGCCTAAAATATATAATATTATCTTAGGTCAAAATGTCCATATTTGACCCGGTGACATCGTACTCCAAAAATCGGACACAGAAAATCCTGCAATCAGTCGCACTACTCTGTTGGGGTACGCGAACTCGACGCACCCTCCACGGCACCACTGGCAAGTCGGGTCGAACTGAAAACATCCTGCCATGGTGCAGCACCGTAGGTAGGATCGTACACAAGGGCTTCAGCTCCTTCTTAAGTGCATCTAGTGGAGTGGTTGTTTGGAGTGAATCCCATACGGTTATGTCGCCTTTTACAAGATCAATGTCGAGCATCACCTAGTGGTTTCCAGCTACGTTGATCAGGGTGTACACCAAGTTTGCATCACTCAAGGCCACGTTGTGGTTCGACTTCCTATCGTAGACATCGGAAGATGGTCTTCTCCTCGTTCCAGGGGTATTTGATTCTCGTGGACAGGTTACTCGGCTTCATGGCCGCATGTGGACCGTCTGCTCGGTTTAGCAGAGTTTGTACAGGAATTGAAAAAGGATTTTATTAGTTACACAAATATTCAAAAAGTATTTTATTAATTTGAACCAAGAGCGGTAAAAAGTACTTACCGAAAGAAGTACGTCACCTATCACAAACTTCTTGCGACAAAGATGGAGACACTTCTCCAACTTTTTCGCTGTAAATAGGACGAAAGCATCAAGTACCTATTACATTTAACCAATCCACATTGATGTAATCAAACTATTGAGAAATATAGTACTAGGAAGTGAGTAAGATGTACTTACTTCGTCCTTCAATTCGACAGTAAGCTCCAATAGATCGCGATACCATTCCTTCTTTTGCATACCAATTGCAGTGGACCGCAATCTCCCGTCGGTCTTCGGGTCATCCATCCATCTCTTGAACTGATCGTCTAACTACGGAGGAATGAGACATACTGGGTTGTAGTTATCCACGGTGATCTCACGCTGGTCGGTTGGTATGTATATATCCTTCAGCTTCCACGAGTAAGGGCGCTTGCGTAGCCCATGCCCAATTGGGACTTGCTGAAGGTCAGATTGGTCCTGGTCAAGGTAAGGTTCAACCTAAAACACAATAAATACGTAAGTTCGCGTAATGACAACTGTCAAAATGTATGACATTAAGTTTACCTTAACGATCGTGTCCGGTGCCCAGTCCTTATAGGGATGTCTAACGCGTCGCTTGGCGGGTTGCGTATCTGATGGAACATCCGACTCTTGCCTACCAACAGTGAGATCCTAATATACAAAAAATATTAGTCGTATTACAATATGGAAGCACATGTGTATACTAGCGTTATAGAAAGTGGTTACTTAAATTACCCCCACCCGAGATACATGGTCATCTGCATCACCCACTGCGAAGCCATCCGACCGTCTCCCGATCGTAAGGTCCTGAGATTAAATAACATGATGTAACACAAGGTCCTAAATGATACAAAAAGGAAAATAGGAAAATAAGTAGGAGTTACCTGAATTAAACCGACAGGATGATCAAGGTAAGCATCTGATGCATCGTCCCCATCTGTTGTCGTACGTTGGTCCTCATCCATATTCTTTGGATCCTCGTCCATATTCTTCAGACCATGCTCCATAGTCAATCTCTCGTTAGTCTTGGGGTCCTCTTCAATCATCAGATCCTCGTTCATACTCTTCGGACCTCCATTTGGCTTAGGGGTCTCACCATGCCTTAGATTCGATGGATCATCATCATCGGACCCACCCCCACCTCCAAAATATTTGCTCGGATAAGGGAATTTACCCTGTACGAAAAGACCGACCCATAAGCGTTATTGTAATAAATAATAATTAAGTAGAATTAATGTTATATACGTATAAAACATGTACCTTTGACATTTTATTAAGGTACCTCTGGATACCTTTGAGAGCAACTTCAATGCCACCCAAGGTGGCCTCAATAACATTAACTCGATCATCGAGCCTCTGCAACCGTCTACTGATCCTCTTCTTATATTTCTTCTTTTTTGTCTTCTTGCCTGTTGCATGCCCATTATGTCCTTCATCGACCACGAAATCATTCGCTGGGCGGGCTTCTTACTGAACTTTTTCTTTCTACCGGATCCTCTACAATCTTCTTCTCTTTCTGCATGCTTTCCCTTTTTCACGGTGGGAGGTACCTCAACAACAGGCGGATCCGGTTGTACGTCAATATCATCTCTTGGAGGAGATACAATGCGAGCTACCGGTGGAAGCATGATACAGTCCATGTGCTGTCGCTCAGCATCCGTGGACTCCAAGTTTCCTTAATCTTAGACTGCATGGAATCGCGTGTTATGATCCAAATGAAAGAACAAATATTAAGCATACGATTCTTTGATAATTACTTACCCGCGTGTTATCGAATACATCACTCGCCAATACACGAAACTCGCGAGAATATGTGCACGACCATCTAAGAAGTTGATGAATGTCGTTGTCACTCAACCTCGTTGCTACTCGCACTCAACGTCGAGGTAGTCTTATATGCCCACACCTGGAATCACATGAAGTCAAATACATGATGTAGTTAAATAATTAATATAATTATCCAGTTAACTTAAACCTTGCTAACCTGAATCGCGTACGGGAACCCATAGAGACTGTAAGTCTCAACGTGTGTGGGGTCGTCTATCGTCTTTTGTTGGTACATCGGTAGTTTATCCTTTAGAGCGTTCTTCACGCTCCAAATTGTCCTTTTGAAAATCATCTTACTTCAGTCATAGTTGCAAAACAACTCCCACTGATCCACAATACCTAACAGGTTCGTATCCATGTACTGCTTTCTCTCCTTACCCGTCATGGCAAGTTCTATGAAGTAGACTATGGCAACCTTGACAACATCCTTGTCGTTGTCAAAACCTTGCTCCATAAAAATCTTCTCCAGCTCGTTACACTTAACCCTCACACTGTCCTTAAAATAACGTGCTCTAAGTCTTCGGCTGGGAATATCGTTATCTACTCTATGCATTTTATGCCTAAGCTCAGTGATTAGATCAAACTCTCGCTTACCGCAAGACACCCTTTTCCTAAGTAGATCAAAGCTAATGACATCCTCCCTAGGCTCCTCAACCTCCTTCAACAACAGGTGATGGATCAATGGGCCGTTAAATACAATGTCCATGTCCAAAATAGGACTAAAACATGTTTGCCTAAACATGTCTAACTGGGTTGGGGTTAACCTAGCCTTAAGGGTAGATGTGGTTTTATCTACATAGGCAAGTTTGTTAATGAGGCCGGAAACCAGTCATTTCGAACCAGAATAAGTCTTAAATCCATCATGTTTCCTATACAAAGTTAAAATTAAAAAAATTAGATAAAGACTGCAACAAGGTTAAAAATAACTTTAAAAAAATATTTGTAAGGGTGAGACTGCTTTCTGCATTTCATCCCCGGAACGAAACGAACCCGAAAAGGTCTGTGATGGAAGGCAGAATAGCCTCATCCGAGATCATATCGAAGGCGTCGTTCTATCTTCCATCCCAGACCTTTTCGGACCGAGACAAACATCCGAGATGGAAGGCAGAACGTCATCTCGATCCTGGAACGAAGGCTTCAAACCCGGATTCTATCCCAAACCGTTGTCGTCCGGGATTGAGTCCGAGATAGAATTCGGGATTGAATTCTTCGTTCGATTTCTCAGTCCTGTACTTGCACAACATGAAATTGACCATAAATCTACATGGATGCTTCAGATAGCACCGATAATGATACTCAGAACAACAAATAAGTAAAATTTTCGTTATATTTGAGCCGAGCAAACTAACCTTGCGATCGATGACTTCGAGGTGCGAAATAATGGAAGAGAAAGACTTGGAAGCGATTGTATGATGTTATGGATGACTTCGTCCGACGTCCGAGATAACGTTCAATCTGGGATGGGGTTTAGGGTTTTAGGAACCGAGATGGGGTGGAAATTTTCGTTGGGAGCCAAGAAACATCAGAGATGGGGTGGAAATTAGGGTTAATAAAAATGAATTTCACCGGTTTTACTTGGAGGGAGTTCATTTTTTAAACATGAGAGTACTATGGTAATCTCGCTTGGGGAAAGGTTAAAATTAAGGGAAGGTGGGGTCAGATATAAGATTTTTTAAAAAAGGGGGCAGATATCCAATTTCAATTATTGGTGGGGTCAAAAACCTCAAATTTCCCTAACATTAGGGTACTTCAGCCGGTTAAGACGTCTAATCACCCACCCTTACATATTGTACTAAAAAAAATAACATCTATACGAAACACATAGAAATTACTAATTCTTAAGGTAGGTGGCCATCCGGAGACTTGAACACATTTCATCTCAATTAACTCTAACCCTTTTAGACCAATAATAAATAATTTTGAAATCACTTTACATTTAGGAGATGGTTCTTCAAGTGATTTTTTTTTCAAAATAATTAATTAAAAATAAGTTTTTAAAATCCCTATTATTTTAAATTTTAAATTTGTGTTTTTACTTCATCTTAAATTATAAGAAATTTTATTTTTTTTCCTAACTTTATTTATTTTAAATTTGTTTTGTTCTCTCTAAAACTTTTGTAATTTCTCTCTAAAATTTTAATCCTTATCATAAGTTTATTTTGCTATCTAAAATATTTATCTCTCACTCCCTAAAATTATTGAGATGGTTGGTTGGTTCAAATAAATATCGTGGTTTTTTTTTTTTTTTGAGAACTTAAATATCGTGGTTCATTTTGATAATTGCGGATAAAGAGGAATAAGCATCTACGTGTCCTCCACCTGCCAAACAAGTCGGGCTTACGGCCAAATAATACGGGTCGAATCCCCACGTTTTAGGTTAAATATATACGGGTCGGGTCAATCTCCATGTGCACGTTCGCTCGCAAGGCTTCCTTCAATCGACTGTTCATACTTCTTCTGGAATTCCAATCACTTGGAGCTTTCGATTTTGCGTTCGGTACTTGTATTCAGACGGCGCAAATCGAGTGGACGTTTTGGGCTTCATCAAACAGTACGAATCGATTCGGGGCTTCAGGATACAGTGCAGACGGCGATTCCAAGTTTGGTTTTGTGGGGTTTGTTTGAACTGAGTTGGGGTGATTCCGAACGGCAATTCCATTCGAGGTCAGTGGTTGAGAATTTTTGTTTTTGTTTGTAAGTAGCATTTTATATTCAATGTGTTTTAAAGTATCATTGGTTTAGCATTGTATTTTTTTGGGTTAGAAATTTGATTTTTTGTTTGATTTTTTCTTCATGGTTATGGTTTATGTTCAATTGTGGTTCCTACTGTTTCACTTTATTTTCTTTGCAATTTGCGATTCATTAGTGTATGGCTTTAGGTTGTACATTGAACGTACTACTTAGAAGGATGCAGAATGAAAGCCGTTCGGGGAATTTCGTACTGCTATTGAAATTGGGGGGGTTCTTCATTGATGGGAAAAATTGATAAATTTTCTTGCCCCCTTAACATGTTGCTTGAATACAACTTCTTTGTTTATGGATTGAGCAAATGGCAGTGATTTAGCACTGCGAAAATTATTTGGCATGAAAGAAAAAGACAGTTTTCTGCATTACTTGGGTCTGCATAACTGCGAACCGATGTGTGACTGTAGTAACACTTCCAATTGCTCATCACCAATGCCCAGTTCAGTTTGTTATTTTTACATTTTTCTAAGGTTGGTTCAGTTTGTTTGGAAAATCGATCTGAAATGACCTATTTACACCCCTAGTAAAATTTGAACTAGAATGGAAAGCTTAGGAATGAGAAGCGTTTGAGTTGTTGATGGTCGGGAATGAGATGCATTTATTTCGACAGTCAAGATTATCTTGAGGAGAAGTTTGCGAGAAGAATAAATTTCAGAATTGCTTCTTTTCCAGAGAGGTTATTTGTTCTAAATATGGTTATTGTATCCGTCAGTGGTTTTCTCAACAAAACCACTGTTAAGGAAATTACTTGAGGTGCATCAACTCTTGAGAAGGATTTGATAAAAGTGGTACGGAGAAGTGAAATTCCTAAGGAGATTATAAGTTCTCTTGATAGGATGACAATAAAGGTGACCAAATTGGATTTTATTTCCAAATTGGTGTGTGGTCTGCAAAGAAAAGGGACAATCAACAGCATTTGCTGTTCCTGCCAATTTAGTAGAAGATACTGGAATGATCTTTTTTGAACTAGAAACAAACTTTGTTTTCATTGTTGGGTGAAAAGATAGAAAGTGTTCAGGTACAAACTCTGAATGGAGGGAGTGAAAAGAAAACAAATCTGCCCCTATTACAAGGGGCTAAAAATAAAACATTTAAGAAATCCTTCCTCCAAACTGCAAAGTTGCACCAAGAAAAACACGAACACCATAACTCCAATGATGAGAAAGGCTAAATCTTGAATCAAGTGATTAACATAACAGAAATTGATTACCATCTTTTTGGGGCATGGTTACAACAGAAAATGGAAGATTTTATAGTTTAGTTTGACAGAGGAGGTTTTCTTGGGAGTTATAGCTAGGAAAGAAATTGGATTTTTTTTTTTCTTTTTTCTGCTGAAAAGCTGAGAGATTGGGAGGGGGTGGTAGAGGTTTAATGTGGCAAATTGGTGCTCTGTAGAAAAAGGAAATCCATTATTGCACATCTTCTTCAATTAATCTAAATTGATCAGTTTTTATTAAGCTTCATGAGATGTTTTAGAATTTTGATCTTACACATGGAGTATAAGGTTTCAGTATGGGTAAGGGTTTTGTTGTAACTAAAGCATACTTGAATTTGCTTTTGACAGATTTTCTCTACTCAACCTTTTCACAATGTTTATTCCATCAGCAGTTTTATAAATTTCATGAACTGTTTGTTTATTTCATAGATATATCATTCTTTGGAATTGTTGTTGACTCTTTAGATTCCTATGATGTATTATAGATACCTTGTAGCTGAAAGATATACTCCAATTATGCTGATTCCATTTGTTGGCATCTACATTTTTGTGTCATTGTTGTGTTAATTATGAAACTACCAATCTTCCCGAAGCTGTGATACCCTTTTTTTTTTCCGCAAACCTTCCATTAGTAAAATTGTTTGGATAGGGTATACTAAATCCTCTTTGGATAAGCTGAATTTCCACTGATTTATCACAGCACATTTATCCCTGATAGTTCTATTTAACAAACATGGTTTGATTGTTCGTATTTTTTCTTTGCAGATGTTGTGCTTGAAGGATCTCCAGGATTTTGTTCATAAGAATTTCTCTGTATTGGTGTTATATAGCTCTGCGTCATTTCCAGGTCTGAACTAAAACTTAGATTACCTGCAAACTTTAGTGCAGTAGCCGAATACATTTTAAATTCTTTTTCAGTGCGTGAAAGACACGTGGCTGATACTTTGAGTTGACAAAAAATGACAGAAATATTCAGTTACACAGCATGCAGACAATTATCTCAGATGATATTTGCAATCATCTTCTTTCACATTTCTGAATATATCTTGGCAGTTGGAATTCATGGAAGGTCAAATGTTACTCTAAATTCCCTTCTGATAAGCAAAAACTATATCTTGGCAATGGTCTTGTCTTTCTTAGAGTACTTTCTTGAAATTATGTTGTGTCCTGGTCTTAAGGAATACTGGTGGGTTAGTCAGACAGGCCTTGCCATGGTCGTAATTGGAGAAATCGTACGTAAACTGGCGATTATAACTGCGGGTAGGTCATTTACACATCTGATTAAGATCTATCATGAGGACCACCACAAGCTAGTTACTTATGGAGTCTATAGATTTGTTCGTCATCCCGGGTACAGTGGTTTCCTCGTGTGGGCAGTTGGCACCCAAATCATGCTGTGTAATCCTGTCTCGACCGTTGCATTTGCAGTCGTGGTTTGGCACTTCTTTGCTGAACGAATTCCATATGAAGAGTACTACTTGAGACGGTTTTTCGGCCACGAGTACGTGGAGTATGCGAATCGGGTATCCTCCGGAGTACCATTCGTGAAATGAAGGTCGAAGATTTGGAGTTGGACTCATCATTCTGATGG
>NW_019104644.1:20950-58325 GCF_001995035.1 Momordica charantia
TATGTAACGATCAAAACTCACTTTGAGAGGTTTTTTAATTCCTTGTTGTGCACTTGAAGAGAGAGATTTTTTTTAAGAGATATTGGATATAATTTATTATAGAGAACTTGCAAATATAATTTTTTTAATGCTTCGTTAGGTTTTATTTTTTTCTTTTACCTGGTGGAGAAGTGGAGAAATTTGAAATTGTGACATTTCAATTAGAGACAAGAGACGTGCGTCAATAACTGTTTTTTACTCTTCAAATTTAAATGATGCGCGTAAAAGTTTTCCGATTTAACTATTGAAAGTAGAATTTTTTTACACATTTACATTTATTATATTTATTTTTTAAAAACTAAAAGATTTAAATCTCTCAATTGTATATTCCTTTAATTACTGTGGACTAGATTAATTCACTCATTCAAAAAGATTTATTCTCATGATTAAGCAATATTATTAATTACAAAAATATCTTAGATGAGTATAGACAAGAGTTTTCACAACTATTTAAACATTATAAAATATATCTGACTAAACTTTTTGAGTTATAAAATATATGCGGATATAATCTAAATCTTATATAAACTTGGATATTTTACAATTATCTTCAAATTACTTACAACTATCTCCTTTAGTTAATACTCTAATTCAAACTAGTTAATACTTACAACTAAATGTTTCTTACTATTTCTTGTTTTTATCCAATTTACCCAATTCTACTCAGTATAAGGAATCAAACGATATATCCTCATATATACAATAGTTCATACCCAAAAACAACTATTGAAGATAATATGGGTATGGAAGGGGTTTAACAGTACCAAAAAAAAGGTTTTCAACATTGTTCAAATTTGAAATTTGAAATTGAAAACTAGGAGGATATATTTGAATGCAAAATATATCGAATATTATATGGTGAGACAAAACAAACCTTCCGGTTGTTGACTAGACAATGATCGGGATAAATGGAGACGAAGGAGAAGCTAGATAGATTGCTCCAGCGACGGAGAAGAACGAAGACGGAGATCGGAGACGAAGGAACATAGACGGCGGCTAGAGACGAAGTAGCGGACGGAAACCGAACGACAGAGGAAAAATAATAGTTGACGGACTGCTCTGGCGATGAAGAAGAACAAAGACGGCGGTCGGAGAAGAAGGAACGCAAACGGCAGCCGAATACGAAGGATTGGACGGAAACGGAACGATAGAGGAAGAAGAAAAAGTCGGAGGAACGAGGTTTTAAAAAGTTCTCAATTTGATTAGTATTTTGGGGATTTTGAATTGTAAAACCTCGCAAGTAACGAATTTTGGATTTTAAAAGTTAATTAATATTGAGACATGGATACAAAACGATATGCTAGTAATTTTGGTGATGAGTACCATCTTAAATAGGGTTGTTTCATGGCAAAAATATAAATTTTATAGGTTCAATCGTTTTATGTAATTATAGTCTCTAAATAGCCTATTAGTGTACTAATCCCTATAAAGATATATTGAGTGCTAACGTATTAAAATTATACTTATTTTCTTATTATTATTATTTTTTTATAATCGAGAATCGGAGCTTTATTCCACTATATGCAAGGGTACCCACACCCGTCCTAAGGTTCGGACTCGGGAGATACTAAAATTTTTTGGCATTAGATTTATCAAAATATTCAAACTTGAGACCTCTGAACTAATATAATTAGAAGGTAGTATTTGCCTACTATGCCGTCCATAGGAGGGAAGTCATACTTTTGACTCACGAAGTTTCTAGTGTTTTACTTTGGCGTTTATTTATTTATTTTTATTTTTATTACATTTTGCCAAGGAAATCGTCAGAGAGTTAGGCTGCAATAGTCTCCTGGTCAATGAAATAAAAACTAATCAAAATAAGTGGGTTTAAAATTTAAATGTTATTTTGGTATTTTATTTTCAGCTTCATCCATTTATTTTTTAATAAATTATCATTTAAGTCCATTTACAATGACTAAATTATTAATTTGTTTTGAAAAGGAATTTTTTTTTGAGTGATGTTATTTTTTTTAACTTTTCTACTCGATATCCTATTATTTTAAGTTCCACTCATATAAATTCTTTCGGGTCGAATTTGTTAGGGAGTTGAAAGTGTCAGACTGTTTCAGTAGATTTTTTTTATTCATGATCTATTGGTTAGAGATAGATGCCTTAATCATTTGAGTTATGTTCGGGACAAAAATGACATAGATTAAAATAATATTTAAACAAATTTGAACTTTTTTAATACACTAAGTTGGATCGGGATTGAACTCACCACCAAAGCTTTAATTATTGGTGCTTCAAAAATTTATTACTTATTTTCTGTTTGGCTGGCAAGAAAATTGCAAGGAAAATCCGAGCCAACGCGACTATCACATAATTCATAACAAATATACAATAATTTACACAATTAATTAAACATGATCTCTGAACAATCAATTTACAAGGAAGAACAACCGGATTCCGGCGGAAAAGAAAACAGAGCTAGAACTTTCACCTGAAGAACAACAACTTCCTCGGGGGCGTAATTTGAATGACGAGTCCAGGGAAAACATCATCGGAGTCTTGAATCTGCGGATTCTGCTCTACAATGAACGGATCGCCGCACTTGGCGCTGATGCTGTGCAGCGTCTCGCCTTCTCCGACGACGTAGATCTCGTCGCAAGGGCGGCCGCCGCCGGGTTCGGCGGAGGCGACGAACATCATCAGCGCCGCGAAGACGACGATTGCGCAGTAGCAGCTTGAAGAAGTGGATGAAATTGAAATTGCGTAAGCCATGAGAATTTGAGAAATTCGAGAGATCATGGGAAATATAAAGGAAATGGCGGCAGAATTAAAGAAGGTCTGGTCAGTTATGGCGGTTTGAAGAAGCAGAGCAATTTTGATGGCCGCTAGGGGATGCTTCGTAACGCAACTTTTCTAACATTCGCTTTTCTTTTATTTATTTATCTATCTATTTATTAATTAATTATTACAACAAGCGAAATAGAAAATTTGAACTCAAGACCCATTGATCATAAGAACAATACTAATAACTGCTGAGACAAACTCGTGTCGGTGAGCATTTTGTAACTATTTCTTATTTCTTATCCATTGTGTTTAATAGTAATTTTTTTTTATTTTCTAAAATTTTAAATGAAAATTAATTTTTTTAATTAAATATTCTAATTTTGTAAGTTTGGTTTAATTTTAATATTTATGATGTATTTTATGAGTCAATAATTATAAATAATTTAATTATATTTTGAAAAAAACAAGACGAGATTTGATTTGGTTGTTTTTCAAAGTTTCTAAATAATTTTGAAAATATTTATTAAAAATAAGAAACAATAAACATGAATTGTTATTAAACACTTATGTTTGTTAAGAAGTGGAAACGAGAAACGAGTAAAAAGAAATATGAATTGTTATCAAACGAGTCCAAGTTGATCCATGATAAACTTATATAGTGTAATACTTAGTGAATTGGAATAGAAGAGAGAAATTGTCATAAAGAGAATAATACTTGAGACTTGTATCAATTTCTTAAAAAATTTATAGGAATGAATTGAAATTTTCTTCTCCTAGATAACTTTTTTCTTCCTCTAAACTTTCGTCGATTCACTTAATATTATATCAGGTAAGTTTATATCAGATGTCAAAACATTAGGAATTAAACATATATTTAGCCTCTAATTTCTTTTGTTCTTTTTGTTTTGGCTGGAGAAGTCATTCAAAGTTAGTCTTAAATTTGGTTTTGACTTTCCCTCCTCTGAATTTTGTATGGAAAATATCATAAGAGCATGAACTAAAACTTTTAAAAGTTGAAGTACTAAAATTTGTTGGTTAAATAGGTAAATTTCACAATATTTATATTTCATTAATATTATATCAAAAATATCATTATTATGTTTCGATATGGATATTGTTTTTTCATAAATTTTAATTTAAATAATTCAAGTCAACCTAAGCATAGTTCAATTAAGAAACCGAGTTTGAATCTCATCTTCAAAATCTCGATATTCAACCATTTATCTAAGGAAAAAGGGACATGTTATAAAATTTTTTATTCATATATTCCCGTCAACTTGGGCTGCCTAGAAGCTGAATTTGACAAATTACCAAAGTTAGTTAAAATAATTTCAAGTTTTATATTGAAGAGACGGCGGCTTCTCAAGTCAACAAATCTTTAGTCATTTTTAATTTATTTTTCGTAAATAAATATTTAGTCCTTAGTCACAAGTTTTACGTCAACTTTGCATCACATATTCTAAATTTTTAAATAAGTGTTATTTATTTATCCATAAAGTATTTTTTTTTTGGGATCGAATAGTTGAAAAATGTTAAACCTTGGAAACAAGCCCAAATGAAAACCCATATATTCTTGAAATATGTAGACATAGTTTAAATCATATTTTCTTCTCTTTTTAACATTTTAAAAAATAATTATTTTGATTTTTTCTAATTTCAAATTTCAAAACTTTTATTTTATTTTGATCTTTTAAAATTTTCAAAATCAAAGTCTTTATTTTTGTTGAGGTAGAGTTTTGACAACTATTGGACGAATATATTCATCCAAAAATAGTAGTACATGCACAAGACTTATTCAACACATATCAATACTAAAGTACGTAGGGTTGACGAGATAATTAAAATTGCTTAACATATTATGAGACTTCTTCTCTTTTTATTTACTCATTTGAGAGTCATTTAGAATCCATTTGATAATGTTCTTCTTGTTTCATGTTTCTATTTCCACATTTTTAATTAAAAAAAATTACGTGCCCCAACACCCTTAAATTAAAGATTAATAAAACAATACTTTTGTTTATGTTTTGGAATAAATGTAAAACGAAAATAAGAAATAACTAACTTATTTACGTTGTTTTCAAAATTTCTATACAAATTTAAGAATATTTCTAAAAAATGAAAAATTATGTTTCTAAACAACAAACATAAATAGTTGTCTGAAAGAGAAAACGAAAATATTATTAAGGATTCTTAAAGTTCTTGACCATTGATGGATTCTTAAAGTTTTTGATCATTGATGGATTGTTAGAAACAAGAATCGAGAAACGAATGACTTGATAGATTGTTAGAAACAAGAAACGAGAAACGAAGGGCTTATTTGATAACGTCCCTGTTTCTTGTTTTTATTTCTTTATTTTTATTGAAGAAAAATGTGCATGATAAAACAATCTTTTTATTTATATTTTGAAACAAATTGGAAATGAGAAAAAAAAAAGAGAATCAAGAAAAATGTGCATGATAAAACAATCTTTTTATTTATATTTTGAAACAAATTGGAAATGAAAAAAAAAATGAGAAACTTATTTTGATTGTTTCCAAAATTTCTATATAAAGAATGAATAAAATTAGTTGTATAATGTTTAGATTTATTAAGAAAATAAAAAACGAGAAACAAGAAACGAATGGGTCTGAAAATATAGAGTTCTTCACCATCCACTATCATCTTGCTTACCTAACATAGTCCAATATTAGACTATCAATAGTCATTGTAAATATTATATTTTAGAAACAATATGATACTTTATATTTAGATGTGTTCACCAAATAATACCGTATTTTTTATATTTAAGTATTCATCGATAAAAAAAAACCTAAAAAATGAATAAATAAGAAAGAGATATTTAACACTACACATAAATACTTGACACTACATTATCCAACCATTAGAACTACTAATAAATCAAATATTTAACAAGTTTTAAGCCATTTTTTATATCTGCAAAAAGGAAACTCAAAGAGCCAAAATATTTCCCCACATGCATTGTGAAGTTATATATATATATCCATACGTACAAAACCTATGGCACAGCCTACGTCTCGTCTTCAACACCGGCCACATTCCTCAAAACCCAGCCGAGAGCATATGCCGCCCCCGCGGCAACGGCGCCGTTCAGCACCGTTACGGCTACGGAGAAGCCATAGTTCCCGGCTGCAATCTTCGCTCTTGCAATCCCGAGAAGCACGAGAGCAAGCGCAGCCAGGAGGCAAGCTCCGCCGAACTTGATGGACTCGTTATCGGTGAACGGGATGAGGACGATGAAGGAGAGTAGCGGGACGCAGCCGAACGCAAGGAAGGATCCGAATGTCACAATGCCGTTCTTCCACGGCCGCTCTTTGCTCTCCTCCGGTGGCGCCGCCATGCCATTCTCCGCCGCCATCTTCTCCTCCACCAGGATGTGTTTGTACTTCGCTATTATGTTCACCACCTGAGAAGTTAAACGTCAACTTCATAATGTGTATAATATTATCCATTTTGGACAAAAATGGAAAGCTTCGTTTCAATGGAAATGTCTTATATTGCCATGATCATACCGTTGGAATTTTGTTTGCAATCACCTGACATAGTTTTATATGGAAATGTTTTATATTCCCATGATCATCCGTTGGAATTTTGTTTGCAATCACCTGACATAGTTTTATAAATCTTTGGACATAGTTTTATTCCCATGATCATTCCATTTCCTAATTAACCAAGGTGAAATTTTATTTGCAATCACCTTCGGACATAGTTTTTTTTTTTTACGACTTTGTTTTTTATTCTACCCAAACTTATGCGAATAGAGATAATAGAGATAATTGTTCCTATTTTATATATCCATGGTCATCCGAGCACTTTATTTCTACTCCTTTACAAATCCTCCTCCTCCCTAGTACTTTATTTCTACTCCTTTACAAATCCGACATCTTTGTCCGTAGACCAATCAATGACACTCTCAAGTTTCAAGGACTCCCTTTCCCCTAGTTCACCCACTATATACTATATTGTTATGGAGAAATGTTCCTGAATGTCCCATTCTTCAAAAGAATTTTTTATGGGATCCCTATCTACTAAAATATCTACCAAAATTTTTACTCGAATATATCAAATTCTACCGAAAAACCTATTCGTGTCAGTCAATTCAAAGCCAGAAAAAATGGTTTATAATATTCAAAAGATCCTTGAGTTGGATGGATGGAGGATTGGCTTCGGTGCGTCCCTTAGTATTAAAATGTCACGAATTCTAACATAAAAACCCAACTAAAAGATGTATAATATATATAAAAGATGTAGTGTTTAAGGTTGTCCACAAATCAAAAAAATTAGTATAGATGTCTCTGATTAAGAAGTGAAGTCATGAACTGAGAATGAATTAGAAATTAGAATATGTATAAAGAGAGGGAAATTAGAAATTAGAAATTGAAAATCTTGTGGAAAATTGCGAGTAAATGAAAAGGGGAAGAGAGAGAGAGAGAGAGAGAGAGAGAGAGGAGGACGTTACTGTAGAGGCATCGTTAAAGTCCATGCCGAGGGTCTGATAGTGGCGGAGGAGGAGCTGCTGCTGCTGGGCACGGCGGTTGTCGACGTCCCACTCCGCCGCCGCCCTCCGCTCGGCGGCGACGTCCCTGCCGGTGGCGGTGGACACGAAATCCCCAAACCCCATCGATATTCCATCCGCTATTAAGTTCGCAAATCCAAGCACCAGCACATCCACTGCGCCGTCACACCAATAAACAACAATAATCAAATTTCTTATTTTTTTTATTTTCTATACTTAAACAATTATTTCTTTTAATTTTTTTTTTAATTCTGTCCTTAATTTATTAAAGTTTATAGTTTCTACTCTCCCAATACAGCCAACAATTTCAGTCTAAATTTTGCAGAGAAAACAGCAAATTAAATTAAACTGAATTTTTTAATTTTATTTGTCTAGAGAGAGTGGGCTGACCAGCGGAGTGGCGGCTAGCGGAGATTGAAGCAATGAGAGAGAAACAAGTAACAATGGCGTCCAGACCGCCATAAACGATGCTTTTTGCCAGCTCTCCGTTCCACGGTTCCTTTGGCCTTTCGTTTCCCTTATTTTCCGGCGAGATTAGCACCTCGGCGGCGGCGGCGGCGGCGGATGACGCCATTTTTGTTGGAATTCTTGGAAGTTTTCCGGTGAGGGAGGTCCGGCCCAGGGTAAATAAGGGATTTAAAAAAGGGAAGGAGGGTGTATGTGGTGGGGCTTACGTGGAACGGTGCATGACAACAAACTTGACGTATGGCAAAACGTATGGGTTTTGTTATTTATTATTATATTTTGTTAATGGCTAAATCACAAAAAAAATAAAATAAAATAAAATAAAGAAGAGAAAACTCGGAAATTTGAATACAATCTTTTGAATGGAAAGTTGATAATTAAAGTGGGAGCTTATTTGGAAGAATTAAATAATCATAGGTTAAAATAATAGTTTGGTTCCCTAATTTTCATTTTGGTTCATTATTTTGGTCTTTATAGTTTGAGGTTCATTATTTTGGTCTTTATAGTTTTAAAAGGTTTGTTTTCATCGCTGTACTTTTAATTTTAATTTATTTTAGTTATTGTACTTTCAAAATATTCCTGATTATTTTGATCTCTTAATTTTATTTTTAATCTTATTTTTTTCTATCACAATTTCAACACGACATTAAAATCAATATATTTCTTAAGAGTTTCCATTATGTGTAAAATTTATGTTAAAACTTTACAATGAGACACTAGAATTTTTAAAAGTATAGAGATTAAAATGAACGAAAATACAATGACCAAAATATTAGTTTAATCTAAAGAATACTAGTAAAAAAAATCACGAAGACCTATAAATTGACTATTTAAAGGTTAAATTTGTTAGAGTGATAGTTAAATGTTTCTAATTAGCCTTGACATCAATTTTCATGGTTCAAAATATTAATTAATGAGCGAGCAAAGTATTTTTTTAACTTTAAAAGTTGCATGGAAGTTATTTTGAAGGGATGCAAGTATTTTTGAAACAAATAACAAAATTCAGTATTTTTTTTTTTAGTTTAGACAAAATAAAAACTAAACGTCGTAACGATTTTATTTTTAATTTTACTGTGGGTGTTTTTTTTATTATTCTTTCAACATATTTAAATTTTTAGGAGAATTTAGAAAACAAAAATAAAAATCTAAAATTACTTTATTTTTTAGGAAACGTTTTCTTTAGGTAACAAAAAGTAAAGAAACACAAATAATAATGTTTCTAAATTAAAATGTCGCAGAAAGACTTAAAAAAAATAAACTCTAAAATTGTCAAGTAAACTCTTGACCTTTTTTTTTTTTGTCTAATCTATAAAATTTAAAAGATTTTCCATGAATCTCTTGATTTGTTAGACACTTTTTAAAATTTATAATCTCTAAAACCCAACTGTAAAAGTTCATCAAATTTAAAATATACTTTACAATAAACTGTATCACTCCTAAAAATATTTATAAATATAAAAAAGGAGAATTATATCGTGATTGCTATAAATATGATTAAAAAAAAATTGCCATAAATTATTTACTACAATTATAGTAAAAAAAATATTTATGGTAATTGTACTAAAAACATACTTCTGTCGAAAAAAAATACATAAACTAAAAAAATTTAAAATAAATTTTTAGAAAATAAAAGTTACCGTTTCAAAATTTATCTTGAAAATCAGATAATTACATAAACAAATCTTATTTAAGGAAATTTCGGGGGAAAATAAAATAAATAAATAAAAGGGGCCCTTTTCTAAACGTTGTAACGGTAACAAACCATCAACATTCTGAAAATTGAAGTTTCTGCTGAACAGGCGAATGAAGATGAACCTCTCTTCCTCAAAGTTTCGATCAATCTCTTCAAGAAAACGCTTCATCTTCCTCGCGATTTCATGAATCCATTGCTGAATCAGTGGAAGCAATGGGAGTCGGCGGCCACTTCTGGGATTTGCTGAAGCCTTACGCCCGAACTGAGGGCTTCGATTTCCTCAGGAACAAGCGGGTCGCCGTCGACCTCTCCTTCTGGATCGTCCAGCACGAGACCGCCATTAAAACCAACGCTCGAAGCCCCCATTTGAGGCTCTCCTTCTTCCGCACCGTCACTCTCTTTGCCAAGGTCTTGTTGCTCGTGTTTTTGTTTCTTTGCCTGCAAGAATTCGGCATGGAAATTCCTTGCCGGCAAAAATTTTAGAGAATTTTCGGGGTTTGTGATGTGCTTTTGCGATTCTGTTTGTTGCCTAGTGAGTAACATGAATGAATTTGAGAAGAAATTGGGAATCGCTATTTTCTCGTTTTCTTTTATTTTTGTTTTCTTTGTTGATGAGTATCCTATCAGTGAGTTATTGATTTATGTTAGGCTTTGATTCACAAACTGATGGTGATGCTGTTGTGTATTTTACAGTTTGGTGCGTTTCCAGTGTTCGTATTAGATGGAACTCCTTCGCCCTTAAAATCTAAGGCAAGGATTATGAGATTCTTTCGGTTATCTGGTATGGATGCTTCTGATCTCCCAAAGGTTGAAGATCGGATTTCAGTTGACAGAAACCGCAAATTTGCCAAATGTGTTAAAGAATGTGTGGTAGGATGTGCTTCACTCACTAATGACTATTTTTATCACCTATGCTCACCAATTTAGACTACATTTGATTTAATTTGTTTTCGATCGAGAATAATATGTTTTGTGCGTCAACTACGAAGGTTTTGGGATGTTTGGAAATTCCCTCCAACGTCCCGATTCAAGCCGCTAAGTGAAAAGCTAAAAAAATTTAATAGTCTTGTTTTCTCTCGGAGTTGACTTTGGGTCGGGTGAAGTCGTCTCCAGAGGTAGTGAGGTGGATCATGAGCATAATGCAAGGTGTGGAGTCACCTGATACAGTGGTTATAGAAAGGAAATGCTTTTGTGCATCTTGGGGTTTTGTTTTGTCTAGTGTCTACAATTTTATTCTAGATATTGAATTCCAAAGTCCTTGCAATGTTGATGAGCTTTGTCTCTGAATGTGCACCAACTTTTGGGTTAATTTGTGCAATCCTTTTCCATTTGTGTTACTCACTGCTGCATCTTTGGTGCTTTTGTTTGACTTCCAATGCTCATCATGTGTCTTACTAATAGTTGCTTCATAGGAACTGCTTGAGCTATTTGGGATGCCTGTTTTAGAAGCAAAAGGAGAAGCCGAAGCACTATGCGCCGAGTTGAATAGTAAAGGCTTTGTGGATGCCTGCATCACAGCTGACAGTGATGCTTTTCTGTTTGGGGCCAAATGTGTAATTAAATCCTTCCATCCCAATTCCAAAGCAAGTAATCCTATCTATACCAGTCTTCTTTATTTGAGACTTCTTTCTTTGTCTTTCCTATCGAGTATAATATACTAAGTTGTTGAGTATAAGAACATCTTCACATGCAGGAACCATTGGAATGCTACTTCATGTCAGATATTGAAGCTGCACTTGGGTTGAATAGGAAGCATTTGATAGCAATCTCTCTCCTGGTTGGAAATGACCATGACTTAAGTGGGGTGCAAGGAGTTGGGCTTGATACCGCTGTTCGTTTTGTCCAAGACTATACAGATGATGAGATTTTGAATAAGTAATAATTAGCTTACATGTTCTTTTTAAATACCAATAAGTAGATTTTCCGATTATTATTCGGCATTTTAATTGAGTTTGAACTGCTGAGTGTTTTGCAGATTGCATGAAATAGGAAACAAGGACAACAGGGTGCTTCAGGGTGGTCTTCAATTGGCAAACGACTGTGGACAATCTTCGGACGTGAACTTGAGAAAGATCAAGTGTTCTCACTGTTCATACTGTGGTCATCCAGGCAGCAAAAGAGCTCACGTTAAGTCTCCGTGCGAATACTGTGATGCAAGTCAAGGTGATGGTTGCGTAAAGAAGCCAGAAGGATTTAAATGCAATTGTTCCTCATGTGATACGGTACCTCATGATCATGTCCCTCTGATTTTTCTCTGCAATTTGGTCTGCTTAGATCACAATTTTTACTCATTGTGCTACCAGAATCCATTATTTCGTAAAATTTTCCGCTTTATTTGCTTCTTTTACATAAGCAACATTTGTTTTGGATTTTCCCAATATTGTTTAATAAGCTATTTTTCGATTCTTGATTGGCAGGATCGAGAAGAAAAGGAGAAAAAGAAGCAAGAAAATTGGCGATTAAGAGTTTGCAACAAGATTGCTGTGGAGCCAAAATTTCCCAGTAGCGAACTTATTAAAATGTATCTGTGTGACAATCATAGTCATTTCAGTGGTATGAGTGGTTACGTTTGCATTTTAAGTGATAAATATTGTTAATGGTGTCTTGATTTGATACATGTTGATGACCGAGGAATTAAAATCGTTTCGCTCTGGCAGCAGACGGCTGTTCGAAAACACCTCCATCATCTCCCTCTTTAAAAAAAGGAAAAAAAAAAAACTCTGAGAGCTGTTATCAGTGTCTATGATCAGATGTTTTAAACTTTTATCTTATTTGATCTCTTTCTACTGCAGATGACGACCTTATCTTATCCTGGGGGAGCCCGAGAACCGAAATGCTGGTTGATTTTTTAGTTTTTCATCTACGGTGGGAGCCATCTTACATTCGTCAGAGGATGCTTCCCATGCTATCCACCATTTTTCTCAGAGAAATGGCGAATAATCCAATTGGAACTTTGTTATACGGGCAGTATGAGTTCGATTCCATACTTCGAGAGAAAATAAGATATGGACATCAGTTTTATGTCGTCAAATGGAAAAAGGCTGTCCCTGCACTCAGCAATGTTATATACGAAGGCTCTTCTGAGGGATCCGGTACTGGGCCAGAAGATGGCATTGATGTCGACGAACCCGTGGATTTGACAGATGAATCTGACTCCCCGAAGATTCATATTCAAGACGGTTGCTCCTTTCTACTGACAGATGAAAATATGGACCTCGTTCGTGCTGCTTATCCCGAGCAAGCTGCCAAATTTTTGCATGAAAAGGTATCATCATTTCTTCCATCTTGATCTTTGTGGTAATGTTTTTTAGCTTCCCTTGGAGGGCTGTTTGAACTTTCAGTTGATGGCTTGTATTGTGTGTTTGTGATTTTATCTGATGGATTTCTAAAGCTGCAATGGATTATTCTCATATTTGAAACTTTATTGGAACTAAAGGAATTGAAAAAGCAGAAGAAATCAACCTCAACGCCTTGTGGGACGAGCGAAAAATCAGATTCATCGAAAGTGAAAGGTGTCCAGTTGAGTATTACCGAGTTCTACCGTTCAACCAAAGCACAACAAGCAGCAGAGAGAGTAGATTCGACAAATGAGGGTGAGGAGACGAGCACGGGAAAGAGGAAGGAATCAAGTACCACTCTTTCAAAGTCGGTAAGGCGTCGCCTTTTGTTTGACTAGTACCACTCTTTTAGCTGTTGGTGTCCCCTGTCTGATTTATGAAATGCAAATGCTGCAGTTTAAAATGTGTATAAAGTTCCTTTTTTCAGCTAATCTAGATAGTTTGAGCATTCTTTTGTTATTAAGCATTGACTGGTGCTCATTGTTGCAACTAGAATAGATTATGTTTACAAGAGGAGAAGAGTGTGTTAGTCTAACTCGCGTGTGTTCGATTTCAATTTAGTCCCTATAATTTTCAAAGTTTCAATCTAGTCCCTTTAATTTGGTTAAATTTTTCAAAACGTCATTACTGTCATAGTTTTCATGGCTTCTTTGAATGTGGCAAAGAGAGGTATGATATGATATAGATGTCGGTGTTTAAAACACGTCCGATAAGAAAATTATTAATATCTTTTAATGGTTAGAAACGTTTAAGAGATTTAACCAAATTATGAGGATTAATTTGACACTTTTAAGACTATAGGGACTAAAACAAAATTGAAATAAAAAACAAATCACAAATCGTACTTTACTAAATAGTAATTTTTTTTCTCTCTCTTAAAGTTGATATTGCTGTGTCAATTTTATTTATTTATTTTATGGAATATAGCAATAAAAATGTGGGGTGAAATTCAAACCTTCAGTTCATAAGAAAAATTACTAATGCTTTAAAGGAAAAGTTACTGATGCATTAATTGTAGACAGGAAATGTAAGCATAAATGAAACTGCAACAATAATTTTATTTCACAAATTACTTTTCAAATTTTTAAAGACAAGAATTTAAAAATGGTTTTCCAACTAAAGGAACTAATAAATTATTTAACTTATTTTTAGAAGTAGAAAGCTCAAACAAAATTGTTATCAAACATAAACATACCCTAATTTGTGGCTAGCTTCAGAAAATTTTTAAAAATCTTAAACTTAATTTTTATATATTTATTTGAAGCTATTTTTGTAATTCCTTAATTAATTTATTTTTTTTTCTTTGAAACAGTGGATTTTTGAAACCCTTGGGAGGATTTGACATATCAAAACTATTTTTTTTACATTTTAATCACAATGATGACGTATGCTGAGTTTTTCTATTTTTAATACAACATTGAATGTAACCCGAAAGGAAAGAATAGTGTGTTTAACTGTTGAACTATGACTATATTTTTTTAGGGATACAAAACAATAAACTAAGAGATAGAAAAATAAGATAAAAAGTAGAAATACAAGTTAGTTAGTGAAACAACTTTCCTAGCTACTCAAACTCCCCGATGAACATATGAATCTCGCGGTCCATGGGCGCAAGTGTTCTGATTTATTTGAGATATGGTTGTAGTAGAGGAGTTCATCATTCGTAAAGCTTCATCGGTGAACAAACCCACCTGTGTCAGATTTGATTCTTCTCCCTTGTGCATGAATATTACTTCAAGGTGATCTAACTCTACGATTACTTTGAATTGGTGGTTCGAACTAATAACTTTCAAGCCCTCTGAAATTGCCATTGCTTCGATGACTTTGATAGGCCATTTCCAATGTATAAATTGACAACTATGACTAAGGATCTCGCCAGTTGTGGATAATCCACCCTATGACTAAGTGGGGATTACTAGAGCCACTGCTTTAATTAAAACTTCTCTTCCTCCCAATAAGTATAATTTCTCCTTCCATCTCTGGAGCACTTTCTTCCTACGCGCTATTCCCATGTTGACACATATGCTCTACTAAATTATATAGCCACAAACCAACAATAGAGCATGAAATTTATCGCAATATAATGTGTTCATATACAATCCATAAACGGTACATAATTTCTTGTTTAGAAGGGACAATCATACGTAAATGAGAAGAATTTCTTCGACGACATGTCTGTGATTAATTTTGTCTTACTTTTGCTAAGCAATGATTCTAAAAATACCATAACTTTGGCCATTTGAATAGTTAATGAAAATGTTCAAGTTACAAATATTGGGTTGGAATGAAGGATCAAACAACTTACCTTAAAAAACCACTTGAAAAAAATGGTAACAATTTTCTAAAGATGGAAATTTGTTATGGTAGAGACTGATATATTTTTCATTCCCCTCCATAACAAAAATCATATATGGTAGTCTTCTTTTAGATTAAATGTGATGCCAAAATGGTACTTTTTTATAACAAGCATCCATCATTTATGCTCTAAGTTTCATATTCATATTTTTATTGCAAGAACAAGATAATTTCTGTCTCTTGTTGGAGGGATGGAATTGACAAAAAAATGGATGCTAAATGAAGTAATCAGAGTTTTGGTGGTGGATCATGATTCTGTAACTCTAAAAGTTGTTTCCAAAATGCTGGGTGTATGTGGATATCAAGGTAAGATTTGGTATTTTGGTGCATAAAATTAACTAGAATTTTAAATTATATTGGTTTTCAAGAGTTTGTTTGATAACGTTATCGTTTCTTATTTCCATTTTTCTTAAGAAACCAGCTAGGCATGTTGCCACTAACTATTTATTGCACCCTCAAAATTTTAAATTTTAGAAACAAACAAAAACAAGTTTCTTCGTTCTTGTTCCCATTTTTAACTCGTTCCAAAACATATATAAAAATATTATTTTATCATACTTGACATTTGTGGACGACAAAGAAACAATAAACAGAAACGTTACCAATCGAGCTCTAAATTTTCGAATTTGTTGTGATTTTGTTGTTTCTAGTTGTTGATTTTGTTTTTTTAAAGAAATATAAGTCTTTTGGTAACTATAACTTTCTTTAACTTAAAAGAAATGTTCTTGAAATTGTATACAAAATACAAATTCTGGAAACAATAGAATTTGGCAATAACCATTTTATTCTTAGTTTTCCATAGTTAAAAAGTCACGCTTGTTTGTTCACAATTTCCTTGTTATCGTTAAAAACACATTTGCATTTATTCTTAGCCAAATTTTTAAATAAAAACAATTAAAAAAAAACTACTATTTTAGTTTTCAAAATTTTACTTAGATTTTGAAAACCTTTTTAGAAATGTGGTTAAAAAAACGAAGAAATATATAAGTGAAAGTATTGCTTACCGATTATTATTAATAATATTTTTATATATATATAATTTTTTTTTCTGCGTGGCAGTTGTTACTGCTAATTGTGCCATTGGTGCATTGAACATAGCACAGGAGAGAGAAGAAGATCTTCATCTAATTTTAACAGAACTCCATTTGCCTGATATGGGCAGATATGAGCTCCTAGAGAAGATGAACCAAACATCCAAATTGCCAATTGTTAGTAAGTTTCCCTATCTCACTGCACAAATAAGACTATAGTTATTTTGCCTCGATGAAATCGCTCCCGACGAAAACTGTCAATGATTCATATTGAAAAAATAAGGGACCTAACCAGTGTTTATAATAAAAGCGAGTTACATCTGTCATTGTCAATTGATTTTGAGATGGAATCATAAATATTGACATAGTATCAGAGCCACACTCAAACGAGTATCAAATTTAAAAATGAATCCGACCAAGATTGGTAAACTAAAAAGAGAGCATCTTAAGAATCTCAGGTTGAAAAACTATGGTACCTAACAAGAGTTTACCAAATAAGATTATTTTGAAAAGTAATTTTAGCCTTCCCGAGCATTCCAACGGTGTTTGGTAAAAACACTAAAAAGAATAAGCACTTGTAATTAGTATGTCTAAAAAGTGCTTATAAAATGAGTGCTTTCTCTTGAGAACGACATTTTTGTTTCAAAAGTCAATCTTGAACTCTCTCTTAATCTTGCTAAATGATAATTTTCCAGTTATGTCTACGGATGATGATGGTATCACGAAGTTAGGCTGTCTTTTCAAGGGAGCTCTGCTTTATCTTGTCAAGCCACTCACCATAAAGAATGTAAGAACTCTCTGGCAATTTTCATTCATCAAAGGAAGAGAAAGAACCATCCTCGTTGAAGTACCGAATCGAGTTCGAGAAGAATCGATCGATGAGAATGAATCGGAGAATGATTCCAAGAGAAATGAGAAGAAGAAATTCCAAAAGATCAGTAGTAGAGAGGCAGAAGAAGATGAGATTGATTCAACAGTGGTGAAAAAGCCAAAGCTAATTTGGAGTGAAGAATTGCATAATAGATTCTTGCAGGCCATTAAAGCATTGGGAATTGACAGTAAGTGCTTGTTTATTATTCATTCTTCTCCCTTTTCTTTTCTTTTTTATTTCTCTCATTACAATTAAAGATTTAACTTTGTTTCTTCAATTAGAAGCTCATCCAAAGGAGATACTTCATCACATGAATGTCCCTGGACTAAGAAAAGAAAATATTTCAAGCCATCTACAGGTAGTTTTTCTTTACCAAAAAAAAAAAAAGAAAATGTTTGAATACAATTTTGGTCCTATAATTTTGCCTTTTTTTAGTTCTATGGGTAGTCTCTCTACTTTATAAAACGTCTATTTTGGTCTCTGTATTTTTTGATCCCTATTTGTAAAATTTCAACACAAATTTTATCTACAATGAAAACTCTTTAATGCAAATTTACGACTATCTTTCAAGAAATTTAGGGATTAAAATGTCATGTTGAAATTGTGGTGGAAAGAAATGAGATATGAAATGAAAGAACCAAAATGACCGTTTTTTAAAAGTACAAGGACTAAAATGGACATTTAGAGAATGTAGGGATCAAAATAAATAAAAGTTAAAAATAGATGAGACCAAAATGAACGTTTTGAAAGGACATAGACTAAAATGAACCTACAGGGACCAAAATAATATTTAAACTTAAAAAAATATGCTCATTTTTCCTATTTTGGATAACTATAAATTTGATAGTAGCATACTTAGAATTTTATACCTTATACCTTAAAAAGTTTCAATTTAGTAATTTAGTCATTGAATTTTAAGTTGTATATGTTGTAGTCTTTGTTATTAACATTATTAACTAATAATGATGACATGACATGTCTATTAGACAGATTCTAATTGATTTGACATAACGTGACAGATAAATGACACACAAGATAGATAAAGTGAAACGGTCTTGAAAAAGAATTTGCTATGTTACTTCAAAAAGTGGGTGATGCTACACATATTTGTCACATCGTGTCTAACTGTTTTCCGTCTTGGGTCAAATCATCACACACGTTTACTCAAATGGATATGTCTTATTATCATGTAGTCAGTGATGTTAATGGCAGGAACTACGTAGAATTACAATTCAAAGTTCAAATAACTAATCGAAAACTTTTAAAGTTTTTGAAACTGAGCATTCACAAATTCAAATTCGAGAGACTAAATTTATAATTTAACCTTTCTTTTTTAGAAGTTTCGTCTCTCATTAAAACGAGATCGGGGAATTTCTAAAACTTCTATTCTCGGAGAGGAGTCAGTTCAACTTTCAAACCAACAATATGGAAGGCAAGTACCCAGTAATATTGGTGTTTTCATGGCTAAGCCTTCATTTGGTCAAGAATCTCAGCCTCAACTAAGCAACAATCTACCTTCAAGTTCTATCAACTCCAATCTTTTTGGAAGCCATGATGAGGTCAGTTTTGAAAGTCTTAACAATGGTAATATGAACCGTTCTTGTTACGCCAAAGCAATTTCGAATGATTTTATACAACAACGATCATTAGATCAAATGAAATGTCAGAATTTATTTGAATGTAAAAGAGAAGAAATGATAATGTCGACAATACATCAACCGCCACAAATGGAAGATCGACATTGTATGTTTAAGGTTGATGCAGGGCAACTTGATGGAATATTTGATATGGTCAAAGACTATACTATAAATTTGCATGACATTTGACAATAAAGTGGTATTAAAAAAAAAACTTTACTATGGTTTACATTTAATTTATGGCCTACTAGTGAGTGTCCAAATTAGTATAGGTACGCTAAATAATTTATAACTCATAAGATATTAAATTCTAGGTAGGTGGCCGATATAGCTTGAATTCATTCCCTCTAAATTCTTTAGAATTTACTTTAGTTTATTTGGACGAGTGATTCACGCATTATATTAGAAATGAGGGATGTTTTAACTTTGAGAGCTTCGTAACTTGGGTTATTTCTTTGTGCCCCATGTATACTTAAGCCTGAGGGCTTTGAAAACTTTGCATATGCTGATAACTACTAGCAAGGATTTTAAACTTTTTGGCTTAGTCAATTAATTAATTTGCCAATCTAAATGTGCTGTATTTAGATAAATAAGACATGAATCAGTTGCTCAAAAATTCTATATAGAATCGGAGACAAATATTTTAATATAATTGGAGAAGCTTAAAAGGTGATTAGACGTAGTCAACCACTAAAGCCCGTACCTTTTCAAGCCATTTAAGACATTCATCTCTATAAAATATTTTCAAATCGTTAGAAAGAACCGAAACATTTATAAAACTATACCAAATGCACTCTAAATTAATAATTATGAAAGAATCTCTAGATCTCGCAGAAACAAAAGACCTCCTAACTTAATTTTTTTTATTCTTTTGTGTTAAAAAAATTCATAATAATAAGAGTGGTTTTTTTTTTATTTATTTAAAATATCACTTTTTTTTTCCGAGAAAATTAATTGATGAAATAGGGAGACAAACAAATTTTAACATATTGGATTAAATTTTGAAACCTAAAGGCAAAGTTTTAGAGAAGAAGTGAATATGGAAGCCATGGCAGAGGGAGCTTCACCATCATTGCCCGACCTTGTACTGTCGCTGGAGCAAGCATCGTTCATGGCTAAGCAGCTTCCTTCCACCTCTAACCCATCCCATCTCCTTCAAATCTACAATTCTCTACACCAAGCAAACCACAACCTCTCCATTTTCCTCTCCGGAACCCAGTTTCCCCAATCTCTCCCTCTCCCTCGACCTTCCCTGAACGAAAATTCCCTCTCCTCTGCCACCAGCGCCGCCTTCAACGACGACGGGAACGAGCCGATGCAGGTCGGCGATGACGAGCAGAACTCCAAGGGCAGCATTGAAATGGTGGAGGAGAAGATGAAGGATTGCTTCATCAAGAATAAGCGGGTTAAGCGTCAACTCTCGCCGTCGACGGCGGCTATGGCGGAGGAAAGGCGGTTACATCGCGATGATCGGTTCGGTGCCACATCGAAAGGTTTCGATCCTCGTGTTGAGAGATTGCGAGCGTTGGACCTTATTTCCCAGTTTCATGCGTGAGTGACGGACTACGTTCCCGAGTTTGGAAGATTGAGATAGAAGAGTTAAATCGCATTCCGGTGAGGTTCTAAACATTACAATTTGTGTTATCGCCGTTGATTTTATTTTTTCATTCTTCAATTAGCATTACGGAATGAAACTCGAAATTGAGGCAATTGGAGCCCTTTTGGTTCAATCATTTTGGTTCTTATTTGTTTGTGATGATCCGTTTCTGAAGTTTTCTGTATGTTTATCAAATTTGAAACTCCTGAGAATGATTTTCTGATGATACCCTTACAAATTTTATGAAAATGCAAAGCATTACATATGCCCTGAGTTTGTAAATTATGTGCTGATTGTAGAAGTTCTACACTTCCACTGGCCTTGAAAGGTTATTCTTATTGTATATTCTATGATACAATAAGCTTCATTCTTGTACTTAGAATGTTATGTCTTATCTATTATTCATTTTTGGATCACTGGAATTTCAGAAGACATTTGTATGATACTTGAACCCACATAATTAATCTGACAATCTGTGTGGCCTTTTCTATTTGTATAATTATCCACTCCACATTTGCTGGCTTATGTGAGTATCAGTGGGTGATCATTGAGAAGTTATGTTTTTTCTTCTTTTAGAAAAAAAAGGGTTTAGTGCAAACATCTATTGAATAACTGATATTTAAAAGTTCTGTTCTCATGTTTTCTGAAGATGACATGTTTTAGAACAACTGAAGTTCTTTTACAGATTATGGGTCCGTAAATAGTGTTTTCAACTTTCAAGGATACAATAACATTAATGTTTACTGGTCAAAGCTATTTATTAAAATATCTTGCTGATGCCCTTTCAGTTTTTGTTGTAAAATCGTATCAACTTGGTTCATTTAAGACTGGCTTAAACTCAGATTTATTAGTGCACAAAGGTTTTCAAGGTAATTTACATTCTCTTGTTTCTTTTTAGCTTGTTTCACCGATGGGCTATGCTTTAAAATAAGTGAAGTTGTTCTTATTCTCAAAATTACAGGCCTGCACATAGTGATTTCAAAGGCACAATTTCATTAGCTTTTACAGAAACCTGAAATAGCATTTATAAGCAATTTTTGGAAAAAAAAAAAAGCAAACAACTATATAGCTCCCAAACTGCCCCTTTTTTGTTGGAAAGTTTTGTCAATTTGGTTTATTTTAAGAAATGTTTTAACTCTGGCTTACATAAGTTTCCAAGATAACCTCAATCATCTGGATGAAAGCATGAAGAAAATTTTATAGAAAGTTGCTTAAAAAAGGATTTGAATTCTGTGGCGGTATTCACTTTTCATTTTGCTTTATCTTTTATTATGTGATATAATCTAATAATCTCATTCCTATATAGTGATGGAGATGAATTAAGAGTCCCGACTAGGCTATATGCTAGAGGGAACTCAATTTCCATAAGAAGGTGCATGGATCTCAGTACCAATATCAAGGTTGAAGAATAATGTAACGAGGGTCAATGTGTTCAAGGTTTCTTGCCAGTTTCTTTGGGAATTAGATTACCAACCGAGCTATTTTCCCAGAGGTCCAAGCCATATCGATGCTAACAGGACACCACTGTGCCTTCAATGAGTGTCAATATGTTAATGCTGTATGGGAATGGAATGGAAGGACTACTTGTTGAAGAGACAACAACACAGCTGATTTCTTTTGTGCACAGAAAGAAGTAGAGTGTTGGAGCACGACCAACTGCTACACAAGGCTGAGGTTGACTTCTCTGTACTGAAATCCTGTACATAATTGTATTGCATTTTTCTTCTATGGCCAGGTATTGAGGTCTCACTCATTGCATTATGCTCATGGCCTACCCTACTAATCCCCGAAGATGCTATGCCTTCCAGAAGACAATAAGGATTTTAATTTACCTAGGTTTCGGTTCTGTGTTTTCTTCCTCTGTATAGTCTCCATTGCGTGCTTTGAATAGTACAATGCATATTTTTCTTGATTTAGACCCTATGTTGCATAATTTCCTCTCGTGACAGTTGAAAATAAATAGATATTGATGATAAATATCAAATACACTAATGTTTTGATGAAATTGCAAGGCCACCTGCACCCTTATATCTTGTGGATGTCGTTTATTTTAGTCTTTCGAAAGAGCTGCAAGTTGCCAAAATTTTCCTTGAAAATTTATTTTATTGACAATTTCATTCATTGGATGTGATATTTTATTAAGACATTTCACATTGTTGTGCATACCTAAATATCTTGACAATTCAAACTTATAAAGTTCAGCTACTTCAAATATCTACATTTCAATGTTTCTGCAAGTATGCAATGTCCAGAATTGTGGCTGTAGAAAGATCTGCAAGTAGAACTCAAAAAAATCTTCATTGCTGCAAGTTTCTGCCAAACTTCCATTTGAAATATGTTTGATTGAGGAAGAAACTTATGGAAATATCCACAACATTATGAGAATTCATTGCATTGTTTGAGAAGGCCTGAATCTATACTACACAATGCAAAAGAATATGAAAACAATGCTTTGTACAGAAGTATGGGATATCCAATTGTATAATCAAGCGCCTACCTACCCAGCATTGGGGCCAAGAAGAAAATATAATTTACTCATTGTCTCATTTCCATCTCTCTTTGAACCGACGAGTTTACAGGTACAGGTACAGGTTCAAGCCCCCATGCTTGGCTGCTTGTGTTGCCCTCCGAACGGCTGGGGTCGGATATAAGCCAGTGTCGAGAATGATGGTCAGTAGAAATCTCAGAAGCATCAAAAGATTGATCTCTGCTCACAGTTACTGGTCTTACAGGTTTTGTAACAAAAGATTCTTGCAATGGCAGCCTGCAAACTGGACAGGTAGATTGCTTTCTCAGCCATTCATCAATGCAGGAAAGATGGAAACTGTGACCACATTTGGGCATTATTCTCAGTACTTCCTTCTCTTCATAGTCACCCAGACAGATTGAGCACCTAGAAGTGGAGTAAAATGATCCATAGTTCAATGAGTTAGTTTATCATCTACTTGTATATCAGTTCTACAAGAAACACTTAAAACTTTTTCTCAGGTGCAATGTGAATGAAGCAGTTCTACTTACTGGGCATCTTCTACAGAACTGAAAGCCTCCCGATTGAACTTCATCGTAGGTATGGCCGCTATGAGAACCGGTTCGAGACCGCTACGCCGAGACTCTGGCTGCAATCAAAAGAACCAGTAAGGGTTCACGATCTCCTAACTACTTCACTATATAGATCCAATGAGGCACAGGCACACCAAAAATGGATCAAACCAATGGGATTCATGATCTACAAGTGTATCAGATTCAGAATCACAGCAGCAAATTACAGGATATGGGGAAGAAACATGGTGTGCACTGCAGATCCAGGGAAGATGAAAACAAAATACCTGGCGCTCAAGATCAAGTCTGGACTCAATCTCGTAATTGGGTGTGGTGGAATCAGATGAACGAAGCCTGCCGCATATGATTCTTGTGCAGACGAACACTATGAATGTGGCACTCATTCCGAACCCGATCACAGTGGTAACCAAGTTCATACCCGAACCCGTCATCTCCAAATCCCCAAATCTCTCCCACCCAGAGAGGAAGAGGAAGAAGAAGAAGAAGAAGAAGAAGAAGAAGAAGAAGAAGAATCGAGATGGCTTGGAAGTGACTCAATGGAAGGAAGTAGACAGTTGGTTGTGTTGTTCTTTGGAATCGTTGTCGTGGGGTCCGTGGGGGGGCTGGGCTGTGGATGGAAATCGAGGAGTGGATTTTTCTTTCTGCTCATCGAAGGGCTGAAGAAAGTGTTGTCAGAAATGGCGGCAAAAAGTCTGAAACGGTGAAAAAGAAAGTGCGATTTTGAGGAGATTCTTCTTCCCAGAGAGTTAACGTGCGATGGCAGCTCAAACAGAATCTCAAGGTTTCTCTTTCTCTCTCTCGCTCTCTCTCTCTCGATTGCTTTCAAGTTTTGGCCACCTTCTCTTTTGGATAAGGCCGTTGAGATTTTATTTTAACAAAATATGATTCTTGTCCACTCTTTCACTCTTTTTTTTTTTCTTTTTTCATTTATTTGTTTTACACTGAATTTTGAACAAGGTTTTATATATGTCGACCAACATAGAAATATGGAAGATGTTTATGCAGAAGTTAGACAAATAAAAAAATTATAAGAAAATATTGAAATAAGTAAATAAACATTTTTCTTTTTCTAAATCAGTTAAAAATAATTAATATTAATCTTATCTAAACATTTTGTTGTTTTTTTTAATATGATGGAAATGTTGATTTACCCCATATGTCGACGTCGAACTCTAGGATACATGAAAATGTTGATGTGTCGACGAATATTTAATACTATGGGTTTGAGATAATTTTTTAGATTATTTATAAAAAAAATTAGTGCATTATGAAAATTATGTATTTTTTTGGAAATTTTTAACTTTTACAGCCAGGTAAAGGGAGTTGATTTCTTGGACTTGAGGACTTGGATGGATGGGTGTTGCAATTTTTATGTTCTATTTGAAGAATTATTTTAAAAGAAAACATTTTCCAGTTTGCTAATTGCAATGAGTTATACAATCTCATCAATAAAAGTGTAAGATTTCGAACTTAGCGAGACCAAATGAAAACTCAACTCAAAACTTTGGGAACAAAAAAATATAGTTTAGTTTATCATATTGAGCACGTGCTTTATAAAATTTTGACTAAAAACAGTAAAATTTATTGGTGGGAAAATAAAAAAAGGAAAAATAAACAAATTTACAATAATTTGATCATAAGTTGAGGTGTCATTTCCAATCATGAGATGAGGAAAAGTGAGAAAGAGAAGGGTATTTTTGTCAAAGTGATGATATTTTTATTTTTGACCTATAATTTTAGTTTTAGGTGAAGAGATTTTAGCAAATTTGATTTTTGGTTAGTTGAAGTTTAAACATCCCTTCCACAAATCATAGAATATAATTTGCAATTATACCTTTAAAAGCATGCTTATCAAAGAACACATTTTTTTTTGGTTAAGGAAAGAAATGAATTTTTTACATGGCCTTATTCTTATGCCTTTTTCCTCTTGGAAGAAATGCATCCAAAATTTATCTCAACTTTGCAAGTACTAGTCTCAAAAAAGAACCTGCTTTAAGTACCATAATAGGTATAAATTGATGGTTTTCCACTTTTGGTGGACCACATGGGGCCTAAGTAACCCATATGTTTCACTACGACGTGTCGGGGCATACTAATTTATGTCCTAAATTTTCAATTTCATCGCAACGGGTTTTAGTGTTGCAATCTTTACCTTTATACTTCTATTACATTTCCTCACTAATTTGTACAAAAAGAAATGTAAAAGTAGGTCGTAGATTGAATATAGAAAGAAGGGCTTGTATTTGACAGATTTCGAGCAACCCCCAACCTTCGAGAAGGTCACTCCTCTCTCTTCCGGTAGGCCGTAGATTGAATATAGAAAGAAAGGCTCGTATTTGACAGATTTTGAACAACCCCCAATGTTCGAGAAGGCCACTCCTCCCTCTTCCAACTTGTTGTGACCTGACCACACTTTCATGCTTCGAACGAGATTTCAAACTCACTAATTTCAACAAAGAAGAACAAACTCTAATATTGAACTGTAATGACCATAAGTAGATCTCTTAAAACTCACGAATCAATTGTACTTTTATTATAACCTATTGTATATATGTGAAAATGAAAATATCTTTGGACCATTCTACAAGTGGAAACCTAACGGCCAAAACGAGCATAATTCAACGGTAATTGGTATATACATCCAACCATGAGGTTGTGGATTCGAACTCCCACTCCTACATGTTATATTCAAAAAAAAAAAAAAAATGAAACCTAATGTGTCTAAAAAAAACCTAACGGAAAAAAAAAAGTTACTAACTTTACCAAAGTTTATAAAAATTGAATTTGTTTCCCTTTGATCTATACTATTAAAAAGTTTAAATATATGTTTTTAGTTCATAATATATTAGTGTTTCTCTAATTTAGTCTTCACGTGTTAATTTTTTCAATTATAWCCCGTTGGTCAATGTTAGAATTAAGTGATGATAAATTTACGTAACATGATACTAAGCTAATAGAAATTTAGGTTTCTAATTTTTCCTCCAAATTTTTTAAGATTACTAGAAATTTAATTTCTTTTTCTCTATTTAGCCTCCTTTTTCATTTACAATTCTATCAACTCAATAATGTAACTTTACCAAGAAATGAAGTAAGCTAGGTTCATATCGACACACAAATATATATTAGGGAATAAACATATATTTAGCCTATTTAAGAAACGAGATACTTACATAAATAACGTAAAATAAATATTTTATATAAATATGGTAGGAAGTTCTATTTTTTTTTAAAGAACAAATTATGATATTCTTTTATTACGACAAAAATAAGAGAAGAGAAAGAGGTATTCCTAAGAATACTTAAATTTGGAGACATTGATGAGATAGATATGCATCTTGACGTATGTTTTCTTCTTTTCCTTTCAAAACCTCATAGAATTCAACTAAGGAAGTAGGTATAAGCCACAGTAGACGCGGATTTGGTGTTCAATCAACGATCAAGCAAGAGATTTCAAGTAACAATCAGTAGATTCAATTGCTAAAATTTAGGCAGTGGGATTCTTCTGCTATGTGGAATCTTATTGTTATCGTTCATCATTCTCTATCATCGCTCTATCAAAATCGCTCATTCTCTATCATCCATATATTATCACTCATTCTCTACTATTGCTCATGCTATCATCACTTAGTCTCACGGATTCGAATCACAAAACAAGGATTTTTAGTCATTTGTCTAACCAGCTGAGCTACCTGAACCACTTTCCTAAAGTCTGTTTTCTTCAAAGAATACGTCCTACCTTATCACTTGACTAGTAAGGGAAAAGCCATTTACTCAAATAAATAGTTATAGCTTTTTCGCTTGTTCGTCAAGCTTTCGAGCGGCTCTTTTAACTGCCGTCTAATCTCCCTATCGAGCTCAATTTTTATGGAGAAAAGGAAAGGAACCATTGTTAGCATAATAACTATTTTTAGTTTTTTACTAATTAATGTCATATGTTAAGTCAATATTGTCCTAGTGTTTAGAAAACTAGTTGATGACTTAGTTGGTTGTGGAGCGCTATTTTTGTCTAATTTGRTTATGTACTTGCCTAAATAAATAGGTCCTGTATTCTCAATTCAAAGAAGTGAAAATCATTCCTTCCTCACATTTGTTGTCCCTGTGTTTATTTTATTTTCTTTTTAACAACCATTTTAGATATTTTTGCATTCGAAAAATTCTATAATCACCATTTTTTTTTTATTTGAAAAGCCCAATCCTAACTTCTCCCAAATGAAATCTAACGAGGAAAAAAACTTTCTATTAAACAAAAAAAAGGGAATTAACTAGAAAGAAAATCACTATCGTGAAACCCATCGGCGCAATCTCGTGGGTTTGCTCTCTGTTTCCGGCGCCGGCGGTGAAGAGATTAGTCTGGACGACGGACTGAGATGGAGGTGGCGCAGTGGGAGCAGGCTTCGGTGGAGTGGTGGCGGCGGCGCGTGGAGGGCGGGATAGGACATTGGAGGTGACACAGATGGTCTCCCCATGGAGGTTTTAAGGATGGAAGAAAGTTGGAAAGACGAAGTTTTAAAGGGTGGAACCTTTTGGTAGTTTATTAGTGATTTAAAAAAAAAATGAAGTAGGATTGATTTTTCAAATTTATTGTTAAAATAATATTTTAAAAATCAATTTAAAGTAATTTAAGCTTTTCTAAAATCAATTTTTAATTTGCCAAATATGATCAACGTACCGACCATAAATTTTGACAATGATAAATTTCTATACCGTTAAAGTTGTGTTTGTTGCTTTAAAAGCACTTTTTTTAGTCATTTTATTCTTCTTATCTTTTGCAAGTGTAGTTTGATTGCATATATCTCAAACTAAGAGCTTGTACGCTCGAACTGATGCCGAAACTGACCCGGTCGATTTTCAAAAAATGGAAATCGACCATTTTTTCCTTCCTTGTTGATCACAAAACCTTTGGCAGTTGTCTGTATTTATGCAAACTGAAGCACTCGCACTCTGTATTAAATGCAGTCTGCACATAATTTAATGTTTTTTTTAAATAAACTATATAAGGTCTGTGACTTGGTCGGAAATCACTTTTTCGAATGATTGATAAATCGATTGAATCCTTCATCAGACCGACCGACCAACGTAGTTTCGATTAGTTGGATCGATTTTTCGAAGTTTTTTCTCACCCCCTACACGTAAACAAAAGTTTAAAAGTTGAGCTGATATTAAAACTTTATAAAATATAAAAACTATATAGACACGACTTTAAGCATCAAATTTATAATTTAACTTATTTTCAAAAGTTTTCAACAAATGTGAAGGTGGGAGACCAAAATTTCAATCTTAGAACAAGAAACTTGTAATAGGACAACTCATGTAAAATAAAGTTTGATCTCATGACTAAAGAGTGAGTATCGTACCATCAAACTTTAATTCTTACGCATACATTGAATAATCTTATGAAACAATTGTATAATACTACAATATTTAGTCACATAAAGAATTTTAATATATGAAATAGGTGACTACCACAAAGTTTGATTCTTAACTACTTGTAAAACAACTTTTAAATGCACAAGCACAATCATTTTGAGACATCATTCACAATTCGTTAATTTAAATAGAGTTTAATGAAATTCAAACTTTAAGATTTAAAATGGACTCAAATCAAATATAAAGTAGAACCTCACTCTCCCAAAATCTCCCAAAAATCTCCATTTAATTTGTGTTAATACAATTTAACTAAAACTAAGGAAAAAAAAAAAAAAGAATGACCCATGTTATGCTCAAACTAAGGATATGTTGTTTTCTTTGAAGTCTAAATCTTAAAAGAGGATAAATTAAAAATATAATTCAATTGTCATGTGGAGCCCAAAAGATCATGTACTTTTATGGCTGAATTTTTTGTTGCAATTTGGTCTTTTCAATCTTCAAGAAGATATGTTTCTCAAAAAGAGGGAAAAAAAACTCCAAAAAGATATTGTGTCAAATGGTCATGCATGGAAATGAGGGGGAAAAATTGAGTGGTGGTTGTTGATGTTTGTATATTATCATATGAAATTGATAAAAGTTTTAGAGAAAAACATTAGAGCTTGTTGATGTAGAAATTTGGTTTTGTGAGATTCCGCCAAATTCGCACCAATCTTCAAGAATAAAAGGGATTGACGAGACCTGCAAAATAGAATAGCATTATAAATCGGTGTGGCTCTTGCCACACAGACTCCGATGTTTAAGTMAGAATCGGAGTAGTTGAGTATAAAGTGTAAAGTAGTGTGAGTGCCTAAATGGGGCACTCGATTTTTTGTCAGGCTACTGTTCTCTTGTTTTGTTCCCTAAAAGTAATAGAGTAAGACATCGATTTTTCAATAAGATCAATTTTTTTTATTACATGATGTACTTCTCTGAAAAACATTGGCACGTGTGTAAATGAGCTGCTCTACTAATTGAGCTATAGCCCTTGTGCTTGTGATACATATCTTATCATGTAGATAATTTCTTGTCAAGATGAATATTGTTCTATGATATATTTTATTGATTTGTTTAATTGGTATTGCTTATCAACAGTATTAGATTTATAATCTATCGATGTGATAGGGCTCATTTGTTTTTCTTTGTAATGATGAATGACCTACTTAACTTAGTGGTTAGAGTATTGCTTTCATACAGCGGGAGTCATTGGTTCAAATCCAATAGTAGGTATAACTTATTAGATATCACATAGACAATGGTATCTAATAAGTTTTTCTACTCAACTTCGTTCTTTAGGATTTGACTTACTTCCTATAGTTGAATCATGATTATTGTGGAATTCGAATCATGATAGATCTAGGAAATATGGTTATCTGAACCTATGGAAAATCTTGAGGCAACCTTTTTAATATATGATATTTGAGGCCATCAAGATATCTTCTCTTTTGAATTCCTTAAATAAAGGAAATTTGAATTGTAGAAAATTGGAATTTTCTCATCCATAATAGAGCTAATTCTTTTGTGAAAATGGTAAGTTTGAGCATAGCTATTCTATTGTCAATTTTGTGCACTTATCCAATTTAATTTTGTGTGCAAAGCTTAATTCATTGCAATTAGTGAGTTTTTTTTAATACTTTTACCTTGCTTATCGTTAAAATTAGTGAGTGAATTATTGAAGAGAGGATAAAAAATTGCAGTACTGGTCTACGTCTAAAGTTCAATTTGAAAAATTGAAAATTTTTATGGCGGAAAATGAATACAATTTGCTAAATTGAGGAGTAAAAATTAATGTCAACTTGGAACGTAGCTTAAGTAATTAAGGAACCTACCTCCTACCGAAAGGTCATGAGCTGAATTCTCACCTCTTGTACTAAAAAAAAGTAAAAATTGATATTTTTCGTATAAATTTTTTTTTTTTAAAAAGAAACTTATTGATTCTACGAATTAGGCAGCCACGTGTCGTTGCAAATGAAACTAAGCCAATCTGACTGATCTCTCAGACAAAGAGGTCAACACTTACAAATAAAGTATTCTCGATATTCGATTGACCTCCTATGACGCCATGATCCAGGGAAGGAAGTAAATTCATTTTAAAGCCATTCGTGATTCCCTTATGTCCCTTGATCCACGACTTGCATCATAGGAAGATTGGTGCCCACGCTCTCCTAAATTACCTATAAAATGAATAGTAAGTACCTAAAGGAGGTAAGTTTGCATCTTGACAAAGATATTTTGTACTTATTTCCACCTATACTAGTTTGAGCGACAGAGGGCTCACCCAACATTCCCAAGTTGAGCATACTAAGATTGAAATTGGAATTCAAGTAGTGATCTTGTCTAGAATCGTTTCTTCCTTTTGTCTTCTTCTGAAAATATTGAAAACTCTTAGTCAGTGTTCAAAATGTCGATGTCGATGAAAATGTCGAAGTCCCGATTTTACGGACATATCGATGTCGATGGATATTTCTGGAAAAATAATGAAAATTGTGGACATTGATGGAAATTTTTTGAATTAGCAAATAAAACTTGAATGGTAGTTTAATTAGCCTATAATTGATCACATTTAACCATTAAATGTAATAATATGACCATTTTACTTATAAAATGTCGATGTCGATAGAAATATCGAAAAAATATTTTTTTCCCTTTAATGAAGATTGATGGAAATTATTTGAATATGTAAAGTAAACTTTAATCGTAAACTTTTGACTACTTCTTTAATGTTTATCATAATAGGATTCATTTGAAAATGAGATAATTACCGACTTAGTTTCCAAACACATTTCTAAATTCTAATTAACTCGTACCTATTTACTTTTTACCTGTTTACTTTTTACCTACTTCTCTTTTCAAATTTGAATTTACCCATTTTTCAAACACATTTTCAAATCAATTATCAATCCAACTTTCCAATCAAATTTACACAATTTTCAAACACCTCAACCTCGTGATTGTGTCATTTTTTCAAATTACCTACCAATGACATCCATATGTGCTTTATATTCTACTCATTTGATCAACTACCTTCAGTCTAGGATGACCGGGGAGAACTATTGTAATTTATATCAAAGTTATCAAGATAATGCACTGGATCCTCCGAGATCATCTTTTTGGTATTAATTAAATTACCTATTCTACTTCATGTTTCACCACTATTTGTATATAATAATATTTTTATTTTTTAAAAATTCTAAGATTATTTCAATCTTTATATATGTCAATATTTCACATATATTATTCAATTGTGTAGGTAAGGATTAGATTGAATTAGAAATTATCAATAAAGCAAATTCCAAATCTTATTAGTTATACTTTATACAGTATTAAAATTCGAATCATTAAACAGACTAAGATTACAATCATTGAGGTTATGAGAAATTATAGACTGTAGTGAGATGTAAGAAGAAGATGAAAATAAAATAACCTTAAAGAAGAAGAGGAAAAAAAATGACATGGGGGAAAATCGACTTTTCCCCCTATGTCAGTGTCGACATGCTCGACACTGGACATGTTGACATGTCTCTCGATATTTTGACCTCTGGTCTTAGTTCCCTCTCCTTGGAAGAACTTTGTTACGCATAATTTTCAACCCTGGAGGGTGTTATTTTATTTTTGTTTTCTATTTTTCAAAGCTGAAGTTTGTTTTTTAAAGGGGAAGTTGACTACACTTTTAACCTAACCAAGGGAAAGATCTAATTAACAATTATTTAAATTAGAGGGTTTGAATTTTTTGCCATTAAAATTTTGCAGGAGTAATTGTAACCATTATTATAGTTTAGACTTCAGGGGTGGTTTTTGTAATTTATCCAAAAAAGTTTGTCAAAAATATCTAGTCCAGCTACAAATGTTACGAGTGATTTAATGTTAATCAAATCATAAGGATTAAATTAATTTTTTTTTTAAATTACAAGTATCAATAAGACAAAATAAAATGATAATTTAACCTATAATTTTATCTTCAAGTTTGAATATCTTTTGGCATGATTTTAAATATTTGTTATTGATTGAAGTTGGTATAATTTGTAGATTGATTCATACATACTTTTTATGTTAATTTTAAAGAGGTTTAGTTGTTGATGCATGATTCTAGATGAGGTGACGGGTTGACTTCTAATTCGAAATGGACGTCCAATCAATTGAGGTAATGACTTGCAAACAGAATTTTGCACTGATTTTGTGGTTTCCATACTCTAAAGTTTAAGTTAGTATTTAGTTCGAACTAGTATCAAGACAAATTTAGTTAAGTTGCATAAAAGTTACGCATTTTGAGAGAATAATAGACTCTACCTTTTATAGAGGAGCTTTGGTAAACATCAGCTTGCCACTTCAGCTCCATATCTGGTGTCAACACATTTTATGTTAATTGCATTCCAAGCTACCGTTGAGATGTACTTTTGTTTAGGGGTGAGTATAAGGACCCAAAAAACCGAGCGAACCGATCGAAACCAATTGAAAACAAGTCAATCGGTCGGTCTTTCCAACGAGTCGGTCGATTGACGGTCATGAACCCGTTGATACTGATCAACTAACTAATTATATTATAATTGAAAAAAGTTTATATTTTTATATTTTATGTATTTTACGTTTGGATAAGAACTAATATGTATTAGTAAAGTATTAGTCTAATATGTTTTTTGAATTTCTTTTAGAATATATATTACTTTCCTACTTAATAATGATCATTGATTAGTTTAAAATATCTCGTAAATAATGAAAAATACGGTATAGAAGAAAATTTGAATGAAAATAGTAACGAAAATTGAAAAGTACTATATAGGATATGATTTTTACAATTATATTGAATGAAATTTGATAATTTTGTTTTTTAATTAAATTCATTTATCTTTTTCCTTTGCAAAACAGAATTTGATAATTTAAAGCTAAAATACCATTAAGAAAAAGAGAATTAATTTTTATTTTCGTACATTTAAACATAAAATAACGACCCGACACTCCAACGCCGTCACGTCACCGTTGCTCGTGGACCGAGGCCGTGCGCCCACGCGTCTAGAGTCACGCGCCCTCTGCGTATTTCGAAAGTCTCTCATTTTGCCATCCACACCCACAAGCAGCTTTTTATTAAAGACAAGCTCCATTTATTTATTTTCCGAATGTTTTTCCAAAAAAATGCCCAATTATTTTCTTAATAATATGCACCGACTCACGGATTTTCTTTTTCGAAAATTACAATTATTTTATTTTGGGGTTATTTTAATAGATATATATATTTAAGGGCAAATTAAAATCATCCAAAAATAGAGAAAAAAATAAAGGTATAAAATTGGGAGGGGGGTTCGGCAAAACAATTCAAGGCAATAACATTCTAAATTTGTAAATATAAAAAAAAAAAAATCGAAACTCATTCAAACAGACGTATATAACTTAGCGGTAAATATAATTGATATTTATATGTCAAAATAAATAGGTTGTAAGTTTGAATTCTCACCTCACATATTGTACTAAAAAAGTTAAAAGAGTCTTGAAATATTCATTAATTTATGAAAGATAGATGTAAATATTTCCCTTTAAATATTTAGTTAATTTTTTTTTAAAAAAAAGAAGTAAATGATAGGTTTTTTTAACTGTTTTCTTTTTCTAATTTCGATTATAAAAATGTTCTTAAGAAATGAGAAATAGTTTACAAACAAATAATCTATCAGGAAAAATATTTTTTCATAAATATGAAAAGTCATTAAAATGTTATTATGCCAAAAAAAAGCCATAAATTACTGTTAACTTATTAGAGAATAATCTTACTATCATTCTTATGTTTGACAATTCAAATTTGAAGTTTCTTTAAAAAATGGAAAAAAAAAACAATTCAAATTTGAAAATGAAATTTAAATCTACAACCTACCTAATATCTTGATTAGTGGGTCATAACAATTAATATCATGTTGATAATGATTAATTAGTACTATTTATCAACAAGACATTAATGTAATAAATGTACATTTTAAAATATGTTAGAAAGTATACTATATTTAAATAGAAAAGGAATGTTGTATTTTAAATTTATGCTATTGAGTCAAATTTCTTTTTAACTCATACAAAAATCTTAAAAATTTTCAATTTGAGGAAAGCGGAGTGAATAAAGCACCCATCACTTATCTCGAAAATTCGATTCTCGGCCCATATAGTTACATACATATATATACTTGTCAAAAAAAAAAAAAAAAAACCATACATATATATGAATTCATAACATTATTTTGAGCTAATAATTCTCTATCTGTTTATTTATTTATTTTATTTTAGATCTAAATATAATTTATTTTTAGTTTCTTTTAATACAACAATTAGAATGAGGGAGGAAAACTTAAATAATTAAGACATTTATTAAGATTTTTTAAACTTATTTGTAAAATAATACTGGTTTAAAATAAATTTTAATAAAGAATGTGTCCCAAAATTATCCCAAAAATAATGCTGGGAAATTCGGGCTGCATTATTTTCGAAATGAGTTTAAAAAAATATTATTAAAAAAATCCCATTTATCATTCAACAAACAATTGAAGGTTGGAACTAATAAAACAAATAAATAAAAATAAAAAACGTCAACTCACGTAGAATTTTTCCCTTTTTTGGGGTCAATTTTCTTCTCTTCTGTTCTTAAAATTATAGATCATTATTGCCAAAACAGCCCCTTCATCCTCCTGGGAGAGTCAGTTTGAAAGTCCAAACAGAGTGGCAGTTTCGGAATTTTAAGATTCATTTAAGGATTCAGCCGTAATTTCACTCCAACACTTCACTCTTTCCCGAAACCTATCTCCTCACACGTGGGTTCGATGACAACCGCCAAAAAGGATTAAAATAAGGAAAAAAAGAAAAAGAAAAAAAACGTAAAAGTTAAAACGCAATTACGGAAGCCGTTTCAAAATGTGCCACGTCATCACTTTCCAGTTTTAAAAGCTCCTCAAAGCATATTCAAATTTCACCCCATCTCAACGGTTAGATTCTCTGCACTAACAGCCATTCTCCACCGTCCGATCCTCGAATCATGCTCGACATTTGAACATCGTATTCCCTTTCCCCGAGATCATCTGTAACTCGCTCTCTACAAAGAACCTGAGAAGATGACATAAAATCTCAAACATCTTCTTCCCAGCTAGAGAGAGAAAATTTATGGAAGTTTTGATTTTCGAACATGTGTTGTTTGTATCCAAATCTCTTTTATTTTCTTGTTTGTTTCGGCTGTGAGATCTCTCTCTCTTTTACCCATTTTTAAATTTTTGAATCTCTTTTGACCGTTTTCTCTTCTGGAAATCAAAACTGGCTTCTGGGTCTTCTTCAAATCTCGTATATCTTCTTCTCCCTTTTCTCAAAACAGAGTAAAGCAGAGATTCTAAAGGTTTGATTGAAGGTGAAGATATTTGTTTCTGAGTTGCTTTCTGGGAAAAGAAAAGAAAAGAAAAGAAAGAAAAAGAAGTGCTGCAAAGATTATTACAGTTTCGCCGAGTCTTCAAGGTTGGTTCTTGATGTTGCTTTCCTCTCTGTTTTCTCTGTTTCATTTCTCTGAATGCCTTTGAAGTTTGAATGGATTAGTGGAAAGTCAAATCAGTTTGTGGGTAATGTTTGCAAGTGTTTTCTACTGAATCTGATCGTTTTTGTTTGGATTTTACTGAATTTTCCAAGAACAAATTAGTAGTATTCCTTGTACCAGCTGTAGATTGTGACCCTTTCTCTACCTTCTCTTCAAAGGAAAGTTTCTCTCTCTCTCTCTCTCTCTCTTAAATGGGGCCAAGGAAGCTGCTTCCCCTTTTCGTCGCTAAATCAGGACCGTTGGATTTAGATCACTTCTACTCTCTAAATTTATTTTTATGTTCATTTTTGTGCGATATTGTCTTCTGTCGGCTGTTTTCTGTGGAAATGACTCGTGGGGATTTTCTTTGATTCTCGAAGCTCTTCTCTTCTTTATGCTTTGCCCCTTTGTTTTTGTATTTTTCTATTTGATACCTAACTTTAAAGTAATTCCAAAAGTAATTTGTAATTTACTTTGTCTTATGATTGCAACTGCTCCACTGCCCCTTTTCTGAATTCTTCCCATTCCCAAATCCCACATATCATTTTCTTTCCCCAAGTTTATAATTGGTTTCTCGGAGGAATTCAGCTCTGATCTGAGTTTCAGTTGTGTTTTGTTTCCTTTTTTTCAGATCAGAATCATGGTGGAAGAGGAAGGATCGGCGGAAGAATGGCTGCTGCAAGCTCAGAAGCTTGTTCCTGTGGCTCTGGGGAAGGCTATGGAGGTGAAGGTGTTCCCGGGGCGATGGAAGGCGATTGTTTCGAAGCTCGAGCGGATTCCTTCGCGGTTATCGGATTTGTCGAGCCATCCTTGCTTTTCGAAGAATGCTCTCTGCAGGGAGCAACTGCAGGCTGTGTTGAAGAGCTTGAAGGAGACCATTGAATTGGCGGAGCTTTGTGTTAGGGAGAAATTTGAAGGCAAGCTGCGAATGCAGAGCGATCTCGACTCGCTATCGGGGAAGTTGGATTTGAATTTGCGAGATTGTGGCCTGCTGATCAAGACGGGGGTGCTGGGTGAGGCTACTCCGGCTCTATACGTGTCGGGTTCTTCGTCGCAATCAGAGCCTGCTGAGTATAGCAACATAAGGGAATTGCTT
>NW_019104644.1:60480-118137 GCF_001995035.1 Momordica charantia
GGGTCCGACAGCCGTAACCACATGTCGTAACAACCTAACAGTCATGTCTCCCCCGCCTATAAAAGGGACCACTCCCCTATTGATCAGGTATGCAAATCTCTCTGAGAACGACCTAAGACTTTGAGCTCGTATTGACTTGGGTGTCGAAGTGTTTGTTCCTTGTACAGGTTCACAGCACATCGACTATTCATCCATGTCAGCTCATCAAGGGCGTGTGAGCTCGGTTGAAAAACAACATCAACAAAATCTATTGACATATAGAAATATTAATGAAAATGTCAACACGTCAATAAAAAATTAATACAATGCTAAGAATGTAACGAGCGAAATAGATTTTCGGATGTGAAATAATTGACTTAAATATTGTTAAACAATTAAACTACTAATAGTAGGCTACCAGCGGTGATAATTAATTAATTTAGCAAAAAAAAAGAATAATTAATGATTAATTCATTTTGTTAAGAGTATTAGTCTCGACCAAAAGTTCAGAGCAACTTATATATTGTTGAACTCAAAAAATGTAATTAATCCATTTATTGAATGAAGTGTAGTCTAAGTGTTTTTGTGTTTTCGCGACTACCTTAATTATTTAAAAAGTTTCAATGAAGTTTTCAATATTTTAACATTTTCTAATTCTACCATTTTATCGGTGAATATTAAAATTATATAATAATAAACTTACCTGACATAATATTTACGAATTTATGAAAATTTAGTAAAAAAATTAAACTTAAAAGCAAATTTAAACCTAGCTCAACTGGTTAAAACAAGTTTATCAGTTCAAATCTCTATCCCACATATTATACTAAAAAAAATTTCCTAGTAAAAAAAAAAGTCAAAATTTCTACCGAACTCCTCAAAAATTTAAAGGAACAATCATAAAATTTTATGACATGGCTGACCTAATTTATTGTTGAAATTTATGTCAATTCACCAAGTATCATGTTAAGTAAACTTATTAGGGCACGTTTGGTAACGTTCCTATTTCTTTATTTTTAATGAAAAAAATGTATTGCATGGTTCAAAAAAAATGGAGAAACAAGAAACAAAATTAGTTATAAAATGCTTAGAATTCTTAAAAAAATTAGAAACAAGAAACAAGAAATGGAAACGTTATCGAACGGATCCTTATTAACCAACTTTTAAATTTCTATACGGTGAAATTAAATCGAAAATTTTAAAACAATAGAGATCAAAGGAAAAAGAAACTCAAAATATTAATGTACTAAAATATATCAGTGCATAACGTTTTAATTTTTTTTTCTATATTTACAAGTATACTATTTTAATTTCTATGTTGTAATATTTTGTTTGGTAAATTTCACTTTCAAGGTATTATGTAGTGTCTCAACAATTCTGCTATTCACAAGATTTTTTTTCGTCCTATTTTGAAAATTTTCGATTGTGGTATCATTAAACTCAAATAGGTATTTTTTTTCAATCATGTCACTATTATCACCATTAAAACTAACATGTGAGGAACCACCGTGGTTAACAAACTCAATCATTTCGAGCATGTTTGGTAACGTTCCCGTTTCTTGTTTCTCGTTTTCAATTTTCTTAAAAAATCTAAGTATTTTACAACTAACTTTGTTTCTTATTTCTCCTATTTTTGGAACATTCCCACAATTATATAGAAATTTTGGGAACAATAAAAACAAGTTTCTATTTGTTCCAAAACATAAATAAAAATATTATTTTATCGTACTTGAATTCTTGGAGGTTGAAACCATATAATACATTTTTCTTCATTAAAAATAAAGAAACATAAACAATAAATATGAACGTTACCAAACGAGCCTTTCATTTCTAGATTCTACGTTCTTTTTGTGATTAATCAAAATGTACAATTAGTGAGAATAAATAAAGTTCGAACTAGCTTGAGTACTTTAAACATAAACAAGACAATAAAAATAAAGGCTAAATATATGTTTTAGTTCTCTAATGTTTGTGTTTTTTTTTTAATTTAGTCTTTATTGTTTAAAAAGTTTCAGTCTAGCTAGTCCCTTAAGTTTTAACATTTTTCATAGTCCCTCGTGGTATTTAGTGAATTGACAGGAATTTAAAGAAGAAAAAAGATCATCAAGATAAGAAAACTTGAAATTTCTACCGATTTTTTTAAAATGGAGGAATTAATTTTCCTTTCTTAGATGATTTTTTTTACTCTCCTAGCCAATTTTAACCGATTTTCTAATTTTTATACCATGCCATGCCAGTTTATATTATCAGTCAAATTTAACATTTATCAACGATAAAAGACTAAATTAAAAAATGATAAAATATAAGGGACTAAATTGAAACTTTTTAAATAATAGGGACCCTATTGAAAAGACACCTGAACTTTAGAAACTAAAATATATATTTAGTCAATAATAAAATATTACAGGGGATAGGATATAACTCAATTGTTCAAATCTCCACCTCTTGTATTTGTAGCTTAAATTATAAGCTAGAAAATAACAAAGAAATATATAAAATCAAATCTCTCTCTCCTTTGAAAGAAAAAGGAAAAAAATTAAATTGAAAATATGATGCTAAATTGCTAATGGATAAAATAAAATAAAAATTCTAAACAAATATCTAAAATAACGAATAAACGTTTCACACCTTCAATAAAATTTATTAATATTAACTTTTTTTCAAGTACAAAACATGTATCCTCCTAATTGGAGATGCATACTAATTATTAATGAACTATGTTTGTTTGACTTATTAATATTAATTCTACGTACACGTTAGTGATATTTTGTTGATATATATTTTTTAATATTTTCAAATTCGTCGATATATAAAGTAACGATTTACTCTTTATATTGATGTCAATTCTATGGCCATATAGAAATGTCATGTTTATAAAACCCTTACCTTATCACCATAAGAAACTAAAGATTTTGCTGTAACATTAACAATCTAACGACTTTGAAGTCGTTCAACCATTTTCGACCCGAACTTTTTCATCAAATGGATATTAAAGTCAACAAAAAGTCTAGAATTTGGATCATGTTATAACAACTATAAACTATATATTAATTCCCAAAAAGTTGTAGAACTATTCAAAGATTAGATAAACATAAGGCAGCCATTGACAAAATTACAAGCAAGGATTTGGATAAACTAAAGAAGATTTAAAGGATTTTGAATCATATGACATGAGCAATCCATCCATGCAAGTCCTCGTTGGAAGGCGTGCCACCAAATTCTCCTGTCATAATCAACGGTCAGGATCACGAGTAAGGAAGTTGAATCCATCGCCATCGTCTATACAAACAAAACTATTTATCTCTCTTCTTCCCACTCCTCTCTCTCTCTCTTTTTGCTTCGCAATTGCAAACTCCGAGGCTCTCTTCGCAATTGCCGCTTAAATTTTCATTCTGGGTTCGTGTTTAAGGTATCCGATTAATCAATCACTATGATCATTTCCGTTTTATTTAATTCTCCCAATTTGCGCTTCGGTCTGATATGTTTATGTTCTGTTCTGGGATTAGGTTCGATTGGCGATTTTTTTAGAGTTTTTCTTGATTTGGGTGTTTGAGATTTCTTGCTCTCTTGGGGATTACTGGTTTTTGCTGCCGATGTTACGATTTCAGTTGTTTTAATTAAAGAGAAGTCTGAAGTCAATTCAGATGGATTCGGAAGATATTTGCTAAGGAGCTAATGTTTAGTCCGAGTTGTTATTATTAATCATAATTGTTCTTGTTGCGTAATTGTTATTGATCCCTCTTGCTGTTCTGTTTGCTTAGTCTTCTGGATGAGCTTAAAAATTCCCAATTTGGGTCTTGATTGACAATTTACAATTTCTGAGCGCTTATTTGCAGGTGGTTTGGTCATTTTTAATTGTTTGTTCTCTTGATTTTCTTGAGTTAAATGCTTTGGATTATAGAAATTATAGGTTTGGGGTCTGACTCTTACCCCTGTTTTCAATGTTTTGTTAGATTAACAGGTACATGTGAAAATTAAGAGCCTTAATAGGTTACAGAAAGTTCAAAGTTTCAGGTCTTCTCATGAGTTTTTTCATTTATTGAACTATACAAGCATTGGAAAACCTTTTTATAGAACTTAAGAAGGTCTATGTAAAGGAATAGGCAACCGTTTTCATTAATCATTGGCCATTTCTGCACGATACGATCCTTTTTCTTTAAATTTAGTATTCTCTGTACTGTAACTACTGCATAATTAAAGAATTTTGATGTGATTTCTTGCTCAACTTTGCTTGTTTCGTCTCCTCTTAACTGTACTGCTTCATTTACTTGCTGGTGATTGTTCTGTTCATGGAGTTTAGCTGCATTTCGACTTTGAAGGTGCATTGTTTTGAATTATGAGTACGCTGGATGCAACCAGAACGGAACTTGGTCTTCTTGTTTTGTATCTGAATAAAGCAGAAGCCAGAGACAAAATATGTAGAGCCATACAATATGGCTCCAAATTCTTGAGTAATGGGGAGCCTGGTACGGCACAAAATGTCGACAAATCTACCAGCTTAGCTCGAAAAGTTTTCCGTCTTTTCAAGGTCTGCCTTTAATTATTTAATTTTCAAGACTGTCCTTTCTTTTCCTTTCTATGAAATTTACTTTTTAGGATATTATTTCTCGATCAGTGTTGATACATTTTCATTGTAATCTCATTTTGGTTCTAATATCTTATAATTCATTTATCTTTTTTTTTTTCCTTTCACTCTATTGGTTTACAGTTTGTCAATGATCTGCACGGACTTATTAGTCCAACTCCTAAAGGAACTCCCCTTCCTCTTATTCTGCTGGGAAAGGTATCAGAGTGATAATCTTCTGTTTTCATGTCAATCATCAGTGGCAGCTTTTATTAAGTTCTACTTGTTCGTTTTTTTTGCAGTCCAAAAATGCATTGTTATCGACTTTTCTTTTCCTCGATCAAATTGTTTGGCTCGGTAGAACGGGAATCTACAAGGTACAACTTGCATTTTTCCCTTTTCAGCACATTGCTATATTTAAGAAATACAACAATTGATAAGTAACTAAGCTTTATATCTTATATGTTATGTCGCAAATAGAATAAGGAACGTTCTGAACGTATTGGAAGGATTTCTTTGTTCTGTTGGTTGGGCGCTTCATTCTGCACAGTGTTGGTGGAGGTATGTTGATTTGACTTACAAGTGATTCAGAACCTTTTAAGTGATTCAGAACCTTTTAGTTAATAAGTAATATTGATGTTCTGGTTTTTTCTACTCTTGTAACCTCAGCTTGGAGAGATTGGAAGGCTATCCGCTACAATGAAGAAGCTGGAGAAGGATCTTAGGGACAGCGATAAACGTCAAGTTTGTAGCCCCCAAGTGTGTAACCAGTTCTCAAATAAATAGAATACTTCGTCACTGATCCTTATTTATATTCTGTAGTATTTACTTCGATACATTTTGTGTGCGTAGGACGAGAAATATCGTGAAAATCTTAAAAAATCAAATGAAAGGTCCCTGGCCCTGATTAAAGCATCCATGGATTTAGTGGTTGCTGTTGGACTACTTCAGTTGGCACCAAAGAAAGTTACGCCACGTGTCACAGGCGCTTTCGGATTCGTTAGTTCTCTGATCTCTTGCTATCAGGTAATGCTTAATTGATAGTTTGTTTTGTTCTTAGGTTTTGTTTGATAAATGATAAAGATCGATAAGCTCGTAAACAAGTTTTCGAGAACTATTTTCTCTAGACTACAAAGATGTACGATAAGATAAACAAATCATATGTAGAATCTTGGAGTTGTTTGGTGAGGGATAATGCAAGGGCATAAACCCTCTCGAGATCCATGGGTCGGTTTTGCATAACACTTGTCAATCTATGTGCAGTTGCTTCCCCCGGCATCAAAACCGAAGGTGTCGTGAAGAAGTAAAGCCAAATCTCACAGGACAGGATGAAAAAGAAAGGTCATTTGAACGAATAACTACTTGAATTCCTTTGCAAAAAATAGAATAACTACTTGAATTTGTGTCTTGGTATATGGTTTTTAGCAGTTTCCAGTCCCCTTAGAATGGGTAGGGTGATCTTGAAATGTCTCTTACGTTGTACGGTTCCTTTAAAATAATATGTGCTGTTAGCTCTTATGCTTCCTTAAATTTCCATTCTTAAGTTATATGCATAGATGTTATTTCTCCCTCCCTCTCTTTAAACAAAGTGACTTTTAGGGAAAGTCTCTCATCATGTCGGGACGTCCGAGATCGACATGGTCGGTTTTTTTATCCTTTTTTTCTCTCTTTCTATTTTTGTCTCCATGACCCATTTGATTCCAACATTTTTCTCTAGAATTGTTTGTTAATGATTTTTAAATAGGGTATAAATTGATTTATCTATAAAAGTTTAGGGTCTTAATTGATTTGTATAGATATTTTTACGTAATAATTTAAAACTTTTGAATCTTCTACGATTATCGTACTCTTAACTCTTGTTATAACTTGCAAAGGGTCGCAGACATGAGCATAGTTCTATTGTTGTTCTCATAAATCAAATCATAGATTGAGGTAAGTTGTTGAAAACAATTTTTTATGTGGCATCAAAATAATTATTGAAAATAATTTTTATGCCATGCACAATAAATATTTTAAAATTAATAAAGAAAATGTCAAGTTAACTAAAATTATTATAGTTATAAAAAAAAAAAGAGTAACGGATTTAACTATTTTACAAAACTCACAAGTTAAATCACAATTTTGAAATGGACAAAAGGTAAACACTTAAAAAAATAGAATGTAATTTACTATATTTTATTTAATGTAATTTACTATATTTTATTTTAACTTTTAGCTTTATTATTTTATTGTGGATAACTTCTATTTTAAACTTTTTCTTTTATTCTTATATGGTATTGATTTTGAATTTCTATTTTAAAATCAAATGTATTGACTTTGATTTCCCTGTACTTTTACTGGTTTCATTTTAATTAGTTCTGCGCTTTCAATTCATAATTCAATTGGTTAAGACACTCTTATTAAAAGAAAAGTAGTTGAATTTCCACCTCACATTTTGTATTAATAAAAAAAGATATAATTTTGGTCCTTTCGTTTTGATTTTGATCTCATTTTTTTTCACCATAATTTTAACACAATATTTCATTACCTAAATATCTTGAAATGTAGCCACAAATTTGTATTAAAGAGTTTTTAATTATATAAAATTTGTGTTAGCATTTTGTAAATAGGGGCGAATTGATCATTTAAGAAAAAAAAGTATAGAGAACGGAAAAAATGTTTTGGAAGTAGAATAACTAAAATAAAACAAAATTGAAAATACATAAACCAAAATCAATGTCCAAAAGTACACAAGGATCAAAATGAACAAAAGTTAAAAATGTAAAAGGACTAAAATATTATATAAACTTAAATTAAAATTAAAAAATTAAAATTTGAAATGTATGGAAAAAGTTTACAAACATGAGAATATATATTTTTTTCTTTTTCTTTTCTTTTTTCCCCTTTTAGAATATTATAAATTAGACAACTATTGTCAATTTAAGAAGAGAAAAATAGAAAGAAAGTGAAATTTTTTAGAGTTTCGTTGCATATTTGTTTGGCCTAAAAATCTCCTTTATATAATATATATATATATATATAAAAGTAGAAGATTGATATTCCAATTGTGAGTAAGCCTAACAATTCAAATAACAGTACAATTCATCTTGAGGTTGTTAAATAAACGACTCATGTTATCAATGTCAATTTGGAATCTCGATCAAGAGTAGTAAATGTTCCCAAATATCATCCAACTATTTCATTTATGGTTAGAACGTAAAGAATATTGTATAAAAAGAAAAAAAAAGAGACAAAACAAAATGAAAAAAAGAAAAAGAAAAATTAAGTTTTCGTATTGTAACCAAATAGGCTCAGGGCATTTTGCAAGCTATCTTCGGTGGTGGTACAGTTGAATAAACCCCAGTTTGTGTTCGTCTTTGAAACTAGAGCCAAAAAAGAGCGTTTCGATTTTGCAAAACGGCAGTTGTGTTTTTCTGTTGATAGTGAATGAAAGAGTGGCGGGTTAGCTATGCTTTTGGTCCGCAAATTTGAGATTCGCCTCATTTCCTACTCTTTATTTCATATAGATGGGTGTGTTTTCCATAACGACAAATAGTGGCGGCTTGGTTGATCGGTGGAGATTTTAACGAGATTTTGTCTCGTGAGAAGAAATGGGAAARGTCTATTCAAGATACAACTAATTTCACATACATTATTTTTTAATAAATTTGAAAAAAGCACATTTTTATTTAAATCTGTATTATTTTAGAATAAAATAAAAAAACATTATTAAAAAAAATCCTTAGATCCATAACAACTCAGGAGAGATTAAATGTATTTATAAATTACAAATATTAAAATTTTATATAATAATAAAAAAAACTTAATTTTTGTTAGCCCACATATCTAAAAAAAAAGGTTCGAATATTAAATTTTCACTTCAATTAAAGTAAAGTAACACTGTTTCAAAAAATATTTTTTAACCTAATTTTTACTTTTTAATTTCAAAAATTTAATAATGTAACTTTAAATATATTAATACAAACAATGTATTCTTGTTTATTTATTTAATTATTTTCGGCCGTTGATTACTTTGCAACGGTACCGAACAGCTACATTCGCGCGGCCTTCAAAAACTTCCCTCTCTGCTTCCGCAAGAATCTCCGGCGAAACCTTCCTCATCTCCGGCGCCATGGAAGCCGGCGAGGTCAATTTCTCGGCAGGCAAATCCAACAGCCACGAGGAGATATGGGAGTTCAGTAACGCCTTCGACGGTGAACAGCATCGGAGCCGACGGCCGATCTTGATAGGCAAGCATTTCGACATCGAAGCGTACGCGAGCAACTACCAAGGTCGAACCAAGATCCTACGCCTCCTATCCATCGCCGTCCACTGCGGTGGCGACGAACGGCGGCGGACGATGCAACTGGAGCGCTCCGAATAGCCTATGATGCGGCTAAGGAGGGCAAGGATGTCTCGCTCTTCACCAAAATAGTCGAGAAGATTGACGGGAGATTGGGCCCTAACTACGCGATGGATGAAGATTGGTGCCGCTCGGTGAATCGAACGAAGCAGCTGATGGAACAAGGGTTAGACATTCGGTTGCATCAATGCGAGGTGTGAATTAATTAATTAATTTCTCCGTCTAGATTGAATTTCTCTGTTCTTGATCTTCATCGTTTTCTGATAGAAAGATTTCACGAAAGGCATCCTTTCTGCGGAGGGCGCAAGAACTGCGTATAATTATGCGGGAGATTTCTATTACGCCCATGGTGCGATTCTCGAGGCTATTTTACGGTATAAGAGAACCCAATTTTACAACGTGACCAGTAGATCGTACCATGATTTGGGATCGCGTGTGATTATCGTCTTCATTGAGATGGGCAAATTTCCTCTGTTCGCCTCTATTGCTGGAAAAGAACTAACACATTGTGACCCGATTACTGCTGGAAAACTGCGCTGTGCCTTCGGATTGGGTTTGTTGAAGACACAGCGCTTTAGAGATGCTGCTGATAAGGTTTGATTTCTTGTTCATTGCTTTCATGGAGTTTCGAATTTGAATCACTCATTTGTGTGCCATAGGAGTCAAAAGGGAAAACTTCAGTTTACATTCCTTATTGCCTTAATGAGCTTAATTTCTTTCCAATTCCAACTATAAACTTGCATATATGGTAACATTAATGCCCTCCAATAGTTAAAGTTTGTTTCTATAGATATACTTAAAGATTTGTAATTAGTAACTAGCTATGGTGTTCTTGTGGCGAGTCTTGACTGTTCTTGTGGGTATTGATTTTTATGGGTATGGATATTATTTCTTAAATGTTGAAATACAACACTAACTATCTAGAAGCTTCTTGGAAGTTTCTACACATTTCTCTATGAATAATAGTTAGTCTTTCTAGATTGTTGTTGAAGATTGTAAATAAATATCTAAAGAAAATGATCTAGAAATATCTTAGACTTTCCTTTAGGTTCCAAAAGATTTTAGAAATCTTTTGGATAAGAATAGATAAAGAAAGATTTAGAATATGTAAGATTTGAGAGGAGTCTAAAAAGTTTCTTTTGCTTGGGCTCAAAGGATCTTTCTCCTATAAATAAGAGAGATGTCAATGTGAATCAAATGAAAGAGTGAAGAGAGTGAATTAAGTGAAGTGAGTGAAGAAAGAGAGGAAAATTAGAGAGTGTGAGAGAGTCTTCCATCAAGAGTGTCCATATTTCTACTTTCCTAATAAAAGTATATTTTCAACTCACAATCTCTTTCCTTTTGTACTAATTTATTCAACAAGTGGTATCAAAGCTGCGCTAATTAATTCAACATTAAATGGATCGATTCCAGCATTTTGTAGTTATGATTGAACATTTTTGTTCGTTGCTTAATTTTGTGGCTAGATTTGAGTATTCTTATATTTAGATCTCATTATTTTTGGACACAATTTTTATTGAAAAACATTATTTAATTTATTAACTTATTTATGAGCATTTTAATTTCAAGAAGATATTAATTGTACTACCTATTCAAGTTTAAAGTTCATTTTCATACGATTAAAGTTGACCTACTAAACCAAAGTACATAGATAAAAGGTTAGATTATAGTCTTAGTTCTTAGTTCTTATTATTTGGTTGTATTTTGACTTCATCTTTATGTTTTTAAAGAGTTTCGAGTAAAGGAAGAACCGAGTTTGGAGAGTCGGGTTTGTGAAAATTAGAAAGAGTATCAATGTGACTGAAATCTATGCAGTTTCTGAAAATAAGTAGAGAATTGGGAAGCCAGTTTTCAGTAGTGTTGGCTCCTCATGATATTGCAACCTATGGCGGGCTATGTGCACTTGCAACTATGGAACGAACAGAGTTGAAGGCAACAATTTTTCTATCTTTTTCTTATCCTCCAATTACTTTACTTTGCACAAAATTTATCTGATTAAAAGTTTTTCCCACTGGCAGACTTTAGTTTTGGAGAATGATGATTTCCAGTCCTATTTGGGTTCAGTCATTGAAGTTAGAGAGCTCATCTCTGACTTCTACTCAGGGTATAGAGAACATTAACTCCCCTTTCTCGCGCACGGATGTAATTGAAACGTTTTAAAGTTCATGGTTGTAATTTGATCTTTTGTCTTTTTGGCAAGGCGTTTTCGTTCATGCTTCGAGCACCTCAATCATCTCAGAGAATGGCTGCCATTTGACAGATTTTTGTATGACCAATTTGAGACACTATATGATCAAATAAGAAACCGAGCTGTGGTACTCTATGTTCAGCCTTTTGCATCGGTTGATTTGCAGATGATGGCAAATGTCTTCAGCACCACCATTGAAGCTCTTGAGAAGAAGCTTATATCCTTTATAAACACCAACCAAATTAAGGTCTTGGCTCTGGGAAACTCTCATCTCTGCCTCGAAAATTTTGGTCATTCTTTTTCTGATCTTCAAAAATGTTTCTGTGCAGGCGAAAATCGACTCGGCCGATAAAGTTCTATATGCTCGAAAAGATGATTAGAGAAATGCAACTTTTGGAAGGGTTTTGCAAAATTTGAAGGTGATCGTAGCTTAGTTAGAGATACATGGTGTTGTTCAAAGCATTTCGTCATCATGCCTCTGTTCATAGTAGCAGGAGAATATGTCTTCTTGATTTGTTTTAAAATGTTCTTTTAATAAATCTCATTAATTTTTGCACATGATTGCTATGTTCACAACTTAAAGGATACTATTAGAGTTAATAAATTAAATATTTCAATTCTGTTTCATGTATTTGGACAGTCTTGGTTCATTTTGATTTTTGAATTTTCAACTTTTGCCATTGAGCACGTGGGTCTGTGCGGCTAGTTCTTATTCTTCCTTAAATTTCTATTCTGATTATTGAAAACTATATGTTTAGATGTTATTCCCCCTCCCTCTCTTTAAACAAAGTGACTTTTTAGGGAAAGTCTCATCATATCTAGATGTCCGAGATCAACATGGTCGGTTTTTTATCTTCTATTTATTTTCCTTCTATTTTTCTCTCGATGAAACTCGCTACGACCCATTTGATTCCGACATTTTTCTCTACTAGACTTGTTTGTTTATGATTTTTAAATAGGGTATAAATTGATTTATCATGAAAGTTTAGAGATTCGTATGATTAAGGGTAAACTCTTGAATCTTCAACCATTATTGTACTCTAACTTGAAGAGTTGTCAACCAGAGTATAAATCAAATCATAGATCGAATCAACTTATTGAAAACAATTTTTACGCGATATTCCACAGTAATCATTGAACACAATTTTATGCCATGCACAATAAATATTTTAAAACTAATAAAGAAAATGTCAAGTTAACTAAAATTATTATAGTTATCAAAAAAGAAAAGAAAAAAAAAGTAACGGATTTAATTTACTATATTTTATTGTAACTTTTAGCTTTATTCTTTCATATAATTTATTGTGGTACTCAACTTTTATTTTAATTTTTGTTTTGTCATCAAATTTATTTTATGGATTTTGAATTTCTATTTTAAAATCACATGTATTGAGTTTGATGAGAGAGAGGCAAAGGAGATTCGTATAAACGACGTAAAGGTTCCCAGATTTTTAAAGCAGTGGAACAACTCATCCATAATTTCTCTCCTTTTTCTTCATTTTCGTTTGGATCTCATTCGATTTTGATTATAAACTTTTATTAAAAGGTTTCTATTTGCATGAAATTTATGTTAGCATTTTACAAATAAGTATCAAATTGATCACTTTTTTAAAAAAGAATGTTTTTTTTTCTTTAATATCCGTAAGTGTTCCGACTAGTTTATAGATTATATTTCACAAATAGCTTGAGTTTTCAAATTTTTACATACATTTAACACGTCAACAACACCACCGATGAATTTTAAGTCTTTCAACTTTCAAAACGTGTATTGTGGCAATTAACTTCTAGATTTGTTCTATTTTTGTCCGTAAGCTTTCAAAACATGTATAATATTTTAATCTACATTTTTTTTTATCTTTACTTTTATTTTGGATTTAACAAATTACATGACTTTGAGTATGTGTACCATCGTGGGTATATGTATTTAAACCACATGGGTTGAAATTTAAGTATTGGATAAGTTTAGGTGGAAAATAATCTAATGAGGACCAAAATGGTTATTTTTTGAAAGTTTAAGGGCTAAAGTAGACAATAGACATCGTGAAAGTTCACGGACCAATAAACATATAAAAGTTTAAGGATTAAAATAGATATTTGAAAAGTTCAAAAACCAAAATAGAAGAAAGGAAGTTCATGGACTAAAATAGAAACCTAAAACATATAGTTTTTAGGAAAAAATACAGTTTTGGTCCTCAAGGTTTGAGTAGTGTCTATTTGGTCCCTAAGAGATAATAACTAATAAGGAGAGAAGGTGGGAAGAGAGAGAGATTAGCAAGTAAAATGTGCCATGTCATTATGGTCAAAGAGCTCAAGGACCCTTTAGAACAATTTATCAAACTTCAAGAACTAAAAATGCTTATATTGAAATTTTAGGGACCAAATAGATACCTATTCCAAATCTAATCAAAATTGTTCATTTTGAAAGTTCAGAGACCAAGTAGACCTCTACTCCAAACTTCGGAGACGAAAAGAGTTTTTTTTTCCCTAGTTTTTATTACATCAACATAGAAAAGTTAAGCTACCATTACCGAAGCAAACGATGATAGTGAAGAACTCTCTTGTAATTCAAGTGCTAGATCATAATTTTTGTAAACTCAAGAACCAAATAGTCACATAAAGTAAAAGTTGAGAGGCTATAAGTATAGTTTTCTTAAAATTACGCCTTTAAACTTGGAATTATGATCTTACTTTGCAAGCTTAGGCAAGAGGCAATCTTTCCTACCCAAACTTTTTGATATTATCTCCCTGCAGTAGTCCTCTGATAGTTCCCAACTTTCCTCAAAAAACTAGAGATCCTCGACCCAAAGGAGCTGCATTCCAACTTGCAACTTGCAAGTATAGGTATGTGATGATAGGCCAGAAAATCAAGATGTCGGGGAAAATTTGGCTGAAGATCATAGTTGACTAGAAAATAGTATAGACTCATTCCTTGTCTTCTAGCTAGTTTGGCTGCCCATAGAACGCAGTAAAATACCAAAGCTCCGACCTGTCAGTAATGACTGCATCTATGTGACCTTGTGAAAAAGAGCTAAGGCTTACATTCGTTTCACTTTCTCATGGAAGCACCAGTCCTATATTTCCATTACTCGAAACACAAATACGGCAGCCCAAGTTAAGTTTTCTCTTGATTTTCTCCTCCAAATGGTTCTTACATATGGTTTCCATTGGGGTGTTGAACATGGTGTCATAGTGCTCTTGATGTTTAGATATTCTTCAATCCTCGAACATTCCAACTTAGGATTTTCATTGTTCACAGCAGAGATGTTCTACATCCTCCACCGTTTGGTCATCCTGGCTATTAATTCTAAGCATCTGGACTATGTTTGTCGTCTCAACAAGACATTTTATGTTTTAAAAGAAAGTTCAAGGGCGTGGTTCTTAAAATTCAATTCATGTCTTGCTGATTGAGGATTTACTTCAGCTAAGTCAGATATCTCCATGTTTTTCTTGCGCACCTCATCTATTGTTTTGATCATTCTTGTTTATGTGGATGACATCATTGTAACAGGTAGTGACACTTCCTTACTTAACTACTTGATTTCTAGCTTGAACACTTGCTTCTTACTTAAGGATCTTGGTGCTTTATCATACTTTCTTGGCATTTATATCCCCTTATTACGTGATGGTTTACATTGAAACGAGCTGAGATGTACGACAATACGCCAATTACTACTCCGATGGTTTTTGGAACAACTTTGTCTCTCTATGATGGTGAGCCTTTGCCCAATCTTAGTGAATATAGGAGCATTGTGAAAGCTTTATAGTACTGTACCATCACTCACCTGATTTATCATTTGCAGTCAATAAGGCATGTAGATTTCTTCACATTCCAACATCTGTGCATTGGAATGTTGTAAAGTGTATATTGTGCTACCTCAAAGGAACACCTAGTCATGGTCTCTATCTTACCTCTTCGCCCCTTACTATCACATGCTACCCTGATGCGGATTGGGCTAGTTGTCCAGATGATCGCTAAAGCACAAGTGATTGTTGTACGTTTCTAGGAAACAACATTATCTCTTGGTCTTCATCTAAGCATAAAACCGTGTCTCGGTCTAGTGCTGAATCAGAATATCAAGGTTTGGCAAGTGCCGCAACTGAAGTAGTTTGGGTAGTTTCTGTGCTTTCAGAATTGGTGGAGGTTTTCCACCACGCTCTACACCCATTCTTCTTTGTGATAATATTAGTGCAACCTATGTCGCCTCCAACCCTATCATGCATCAGAGAACAAAACACATTGAGATTGATCAACATTTTGCTCGTGACCATATTCTCTCTAATTAGCTTATTGTTCGTCATGTTTCATCTGAGAACCAACTTGCCAATATCATGACCAAAGGCTTACTGATCTCTCATTTCCATGGATTATTGATAACTCTTCAAAAGAGAGTTATTTGTGTCTAAAATTCATATAAGATAGCTAAAGATAGCCTCATCTAGTCCCCATATTCGCTGAGTTGTTCCTAAAGTATCATAAAAATCAAATTTCTCCTTTATAATGCTACCATATGTAAATGATCTAATTTTGACCATTTTGCTGTAGCTTTGATGATGCTCCAGTTTTGATGATGCTACAACATCAGGTTCAAAAAGAGATAGAAAGTAGCAAGCTGACAGTAAAAAGACTTCTCAATGGAAGTTACCACAGTAACTGGAGGTTTCATCTGAAAGTGAGAGTTGGGCCCCACAGGACTTGTTTTGTTGCCCTAAAAACGGAGGGAGGTATAAATGTCAACAAGAAGAAGAGTCTCTACACACACAAGACACAACCCCATTCATTCTTACAATCACTCAACCCTTACTTCAAAAAAACCTCTCCAACCGTTCGAGGAAGTCAAGAGGAGAAGAAGACTCAAACAATCGTTGCTGAACAGAGACCAAGACACTTGTTGGGAGCTGACCTTCAACTCCCTCTCTTCATCTTTTAAACTCTTTATATTGTTTTCATTCCTATATTTCTTGACTCCCTTATGGATTCGTGTAGCTAATCACCTTTTGTAAGGGGGTGATGTAGTGAACTCATTTCAAAGGCGGTAACTTTGTTGTTCTGTATTAATGATAGTGTGTTTTGAGTTGAAGTTGTTTTATTAATCAATTTTCAATAGGCTTGATCACCATGTTGAAATACCTTATTGTTAACTTTTGGAAAAATGTAATAGGGAGCGAAAAACTTCATTTCGAGCTAGATTCTACTTGAGTTAGAGAGTGAGAACTTAGGGATAAGAACCACCTAGCTTGGTTATAAATTGTTCGCATATGTTGTTATTGTTTGTCTAAGAACCCTAATAGTAGAAAATTTGGGATGTCTGGAAAGGCGTCTTGTCTGTTTGACCACTATTTCACTTCATTAATGTTGCAACATCGTTAGAATAGCCCAGAAAAAGTCACGATTCTCTCCCCCTTACTCCCTCATTTTAGAAGAAGTTATTCGTTTGTTGTTCATATTTGATAGTTTTGACGATTATTAAGTGTGTTTATGAATATCTTTAAAACCCTTGGGTTGATGCTTATTTTAGCATGTGTAGCAAAAGAAAATTAGTTAGTTTAATGCATTTCTTATGTAATTATTGAGTGTTTGATACTTAGTCCCTGTGATTCGAACTTTTTATTACTTGCTTGTGTATACTTGCATGTATAAGAATTTATAACATAAATCCAACCAACAATTACATCTCAAGCTCATTGTTATTCATCATCCAGTCAGCTTGCGGGGAAGGTTAAACTACCATGTTAACTATTCCATTTAGAACCTATTATCATTAGTTAATTTGAATATTTTTACCCTTGCTTTTCATCTTTTATAACCCTTTCGTCGTTCACAAAATGAATAGAAAATTTATGCAGCCTTCCTCGATTTTTTCTCTTCATTTTTTAAGCTTTTTACAAATTATGTAAAAATTTAAGAGCAAAATCTACTATTAAACATAGGGAAAGAAAAAAAATGAAAATTTCTCAATTTCTATGGATTTTTCCAACTTTCCCTCCCTCACTCTCTTATTCTCTCCCCCTCAAAAAAAAATGAAAATTTCCTATTTTAACCTTCAAGTTGTATATACATGTATTGACCTTCTAATTATGATAATTGAGTTGACCTTCCACTAAATATTTTTAAAATTATTCAAAAGTCACTAAATATTTTTAAAGTCACTAAATAGGTATTCATAATATAATAAAAGATTAGAAAACTAACTTTTAACATCCTTCGTGGGAAAAGAAAATTGATTTAAAATCAAATTTGTTAGGCGGTTGAAAATAAGAAAGAAAAAAAATAAATATGGTCAAAGGTATTTAGCCATTTATGCAAAATTTAATACTAATGGGTATTTACATTTTGATGACTTCATGGGGTGGTGTAAGGCCCAAATGTCAACGAAGATGTTGGAGGAAGTAATTTTGCTCTGCAATTTTTGGAAATGACATTATGCTGACCTTTACAGAAACTTACCGTTTTATCTATGATGTAGATGCACTTGAGGCTATGGCCACTAGTGATGCACTTGAAAACAAAATTCCCCCTTGTCCAATATTTCGGATCCTTGACATATTGACATGTCGATGCGTCGAACGATATTTTAACCATTAGTTATTTGTTACACTTTGAAATTTTCATCTCTCAGAAAGGTAACATTCAAACACTAGACTACACTAGTTACAAACATTTTTTTTCCTTTGGCATGAAGAGTGAAGAATTGAAACATCGACACTGAGATAGTAACAAGTACCTTAAATGCATCCAATGTTACATCATTTTCCCACAAATTTGTAGAAACATATCTAGCTGAAATTATTGGTAAATTAAATACTTGTATTAATAACAAAAGTTACATATAATGTAACAACTCACAATAGACGAAGGCAAGAATAAAAATTCCACCCAATGTCCTATTTCAGTATTCATCCACGTGACAAACATATACGATGCAACGAATGGTAATTATAAATAGATATCTAACCTGTCAAAGTATGTATAGCTTAACGTTAATTGACATATATCTCCAACCAAGAAGTTATGAGTTCGATATCTAGCCTGCCTAACATGGTGCCATATGCAAACTCACTGCAATATCCTTCAACTTAATGGAACCATATGCGCTGCGATATCGAACCTTATTAACCGTCGATGCAGCCAACTTTACCAATGCTCGAATCTTTGCCATTTCTTTTTCTAAAGCTACCCTTCTATGAACCTCCAGCTGTTGCACAAAGCCAACAAGATATTAACAGCGATTGCATTGTCTCAACTCAAGAATATGACGTGAATATAGAGAAGCAAATAACCTTTTCCATACAGCGTTCAGTATCCAACACGTGACAAAAATAACAAATCTGCTTCCACAAGTCCGCCTTAGTATACTGATATACAGGGGCATTCACAATTAGAGCCATAATTCTAGGAAGAATCAAAATATGTAAAAGGACTATATTCATATTCCTTTTGAAGTAGATAATGTAATACCGTTCTTACGAGACGCCCATCACACTGAGGATATTTTGGGCAGAGAATCTCTTTTTTGGAGTCACCCGCACGTTGAAGGTTGACAATACATGTGGTGTATTTGCATGTTTCCTCGTCGCACTATAATATTCAAAAGATTTTTTAGATTTACACCACTTCAATAACTATATAATCAGCCCAAAAAAAGGATTTCTAAGAGGTAAATTACCATCATTAAGCCATGATAATACTTTGCAATGAACCTGTCTGTTTGCATTTTTACCTGTAACATGTTACATTTGGATATTGTTACAAAATTGCCAAATTGAAACATGTCCTCTCAAGAGACGCATAACAATAACAAGTCAGTCAAATTTTGAGAGCACACTCTATGGGGTTATACCAAATTTGATCCAGAATTTAAAACTATCCTGATCTTGTAGCGTTTAAAACTATTTGCTGATTCAAAAGCAACTCTTGGTACTATGTTCTCTGGAATGAGCAATATGATTAATTGTTATTTGGAAAAAGTAGTCTCATAGGCACCTACCTGGTTGGAAATCATTCCACACGTCATTCTACCCCTACCCGTAGCATTAGCTTCGTCAGGGACCCATAACAAATCCTTGCAGTTTGGACATTTGAAATTACTCCAAAACTTTTTTGTAGGTTCATCAACCACTGGTCTTTCTTGCTTTCCATATGTTGATTTGTATATAGAACTGAAGATAGTAGGAACTTCGAAAGTACCATAACACCTAGGGCAAGTCAATACCAGTGGTTTACAGTCCAGGTACCTGTAGGTGGTCAAACAAAAGCAATGTTATTATTTTAGAATCCACGCAACTTATAACAAGTTTCCAAGGGAAATTCAAGGATTAGTTTGAAGTTATGTGAAGTTTTAACAATTCGAATCATGACCTTTGCTCATCAGTTACGCAGGACACGAGGGAAGAGGAGACATCGCTGCTGAAAACTTCACATGATTTGATCTTGAACTGAACATAATTAAGTATAGTACCTCAGAAGTGTGCATGTAATATTTAGAAAGTGAGGAAACCCCAACTTTTTCTTTTCTTTTCTTTTCTTTTTTCCTCCAGTAAGCAGGATCATGTTTTACCTTCGATGGATCAAGCCCCAGACAGTGAGCCAAGCATTCTGGGCTTGTGCCCTGAATTGAGGCACATAGACGAGAGACCACAGGGTGTATCTATTCGTTCATATGTCAACAACATGAAATCATTATAGAATGACAGTAACAACAGATCATGATTATTCGTGGAAAAGCAAAAACATGAAGAAAAAAGACCTGCTGTGACAAGTAGTAATCAGTATCAATCATCCACTTTCCACCTTCTCTTTTAAGTTCTTCAGGATGTCTAGCCCGCTGAGCAATGCCTGTAGAACCACCAGAAGTAGATCCCTGGCCGAAAAAGCAAAGCAAAGAAAAAAATGGAAAGGAAAATAATAAAGTAACAATGTTCTTCCAACTTTTAGATTTCACCATAAAATAGTTATATTATAAACACAGCTACGGTTATAGCATCATATCTAGGAAATAAATACTAAACCACTTGCACAAACCTGCTCACAGCAAATTATATACGGGATCGTATCACCAACATAACAGCCCGTAAGATAACCTATTTGTTTTAACCTTTGCGCAACCTGTACATTACACAGACGTCATCTTCAAAACAAAAGTAATGGTAGATAAAATAATTTGCAGTGGTTTAAGCATTTGCTTACTTGAACATGTGGTTGGTTTCTGGCATCAGGATAGGCTTCAGGTGGCTTAGTCAATGTCTTCCTGATGATATATTTCTCAAGTGCTACTTGCCCTCTCCTAATATCATCTTGTATCTGTGTAAAGTTTGCATATTTAATCCGAAAGAATTCCCAATAATTACAGACATCCAAAGGCTCATTTTTCTATTATATTTCGCCCTTTCCTGAGTAGTGTTGGTGCTTTTATTTCTTTAATTTCATAGTGTGCGCACGAGGGGGGTGTCACTTGTTACGTGTCCACATTTTTCAGAGTTGTTTCAGGATCATTGCCAATTTATCACACACCCCAATTTAAATTGTAGGAACTTTCTGACCACCAACCTAAACTCTATCTTTATTGATTATCAAAGAACAATCAACAAAGTAGTCATGAAAAGGTACAACTTTTACCTTCCTAAGAGAGTCATGTATTGACTCAATGACATCATCACATGACCTATAAGCATGGGGAAAGGTGGGGGGTGGTTAGAGTAAAATTAATGCAGTTTCCAAATAAATAAATTCCGTAGAATAGTAAATAAAACTCTCAAGGTGGCAACGTTACATACCCTCCAGACAATATTTGACCCAAGCAGAAATCTCCTAATTCCTTTGATAATAAACACCAGTCACGGCGAACCATATCAAGACCCTTGCGCTCAATAACCTGTACATATGAAACGAAGTAAACTTTGACACTGCTCTAGCTCCAATTTATTTCAGTCGAGAACTAACAGAGCAAATGAAAGTATATGATAGTTACCTCATACGGCATTCCTTCCTTGCACTGCAACTTTACAGCTGCATATTTCTTTTTCTTCAGAAGCAGCATTCTCTTGTACAAACCATCGAGATCAATTTCTAAACACTTGTATTTTCTATTGACCTAGAAAAAGAGAAACATGAAAGAATACCTCACATTGAGACTTAGAGACCATGAGCGGAAAGATTTAGATTTTTTACATGGATAAAAATTCTTCTGTTGTCTGATCTACGCCACGGGAACTTGTTGGGTTGTGTCATACAAGCATTCCAATATATTACGAATAAATTAGATGGACCTAAAATCTATTTTCTAGTATTTTGCGAGGGAATTTTCAAGACCCACAAGGTGTTGAACCTTCTTTTTTATTACTATCCATTCTTATACAATAGCCAGTTAATAAGAGTAAAAGAGAAGGAATAGAACGGAAACTTCCACAATTTTCAATAACGCTATAATTCGATACTAAAACATAAGAGAAGTTTATAAGGCTTAGATTTTAAATCATGAGAGTTTCTAACGTGATTGCTACGATAAATACTTTGGAAAATTCAATCAGACCACACAACCTCACCTCCTGTATCACTTTCCCTGCAATTGCTTTCGCTTTGCCAATATCATCAAGTCCACTATGAATCATTATTGAATCAGTATCGCCATAAATTACCTGTCGTGTGGAAAATAATCAATTCATGAGACAAGTACTTGTCAGTGCACTAAAATTATGCACATACGTTGGGAAATCTATATAATTTATGAATTTCAGCGTTCAGCTAAGACCTCTAGGTTTAAATTATTGCGGACAAAATCAACAGTGCTCTGCAGTACTTCTCTTCCCTGCAAAATAAGTAAATAAGTGACGTACATGCAAGTTCTTTTTCTTTTCTTTTTTTTTTTCTTTCGGTTGGAAGACTAAAGATCGTAGGGAGTCTTTTACATAATTGGCATATGAAACTGCAACATAAGCAACCTAATTCCCTTACTTGAAAAGTAATCAGCTCTGCTAGTGGTTTTGCGTAAAACCTTGATTTAGAAAACCCTAGACATCCATACATGCTGCATCACCATCACCAGAGCATGTAAATGCACAATAAAAAAGATGATTAGTTCTGTTTATGAGACATTCTTTTTTTAGTACAACAAGTGGGGGTGGGGGCATTCGAACTCATAACCTCATGGTTGGAGATAGGTGACAATACCAATTAGCTAGCTCATGTTGACAATTAATTTATGAGATATATGGAGCAAAATATTGAAAAATAGACATAAGCAGAAAAATGCCTGTTTGCAGTGAGCTTTAGTGCCTGCTGCTGAATTTCAAGTTGCTGGAGCTTGATACCAGATGCATTTTTCATTGATTTCTTTACCATTCTTCTCCTCTGAACTAGATTTTTTAGCAACTGTAGAAATAAAATGTGCATCATTGCTGATTCTTTCTACAAAGTGAAAAATTATAAGAAATGGACATGAATCACATGGCATACATTAACCTCGTTTGCCACTTTAGATGGGATGGAAAAAAGTGATAGATAATAAATAGAGAGGTTGAATAAGGTGGCATGTATGAGAGTGAGCCTACCACCCTTAGAAAAAGGGGAGTTCTCCCAAGAACTAAGCATTTTCCTCATTCTTTCCAGAATAGGGTTCCAAAACGTAGGAGGCCGTTGCTTGCCATTGAGGGGGAAACTGTAAGGTATCTCTCACTATTATGATATTTACGATGAAAGAAACAAGGCCCTCAGGCCATACAACAAGCGACAATCAATTAGAGAGGACTGGGAATCTCTCCTTCCTATTCCTAGCACACTTGCACAAAATAAACACAAACCTTCCTAGCGACTACTACCCTGCACATATTAAGCCCTACAGCACCAACAGTCGTACGGAGAATCCCCCACGATCCTAGACGTCGGTGGGGACATTCTATATTCTACCCTTCCTAGAGTAAGTAATTACCACCAGAGGCTTCACACCCCCCTCAGGCGAAGCCACCTTGTCCTCAAGATGGATGTCAAGGAACTGTCTCTTAAAGGTTTCGACGGGTTCGCATGTAGCTTCACTTTCTACCATATTTTACCAGCAAAGTAGAACCTCTCATTCCCCTGTATCCAAGTTATTTTGTGCCCACGAAATCTCCCATTGCCCATTTTAGTTATGAGACATGAAACATCAGGTGGATTAACGGATGAAAGTCCATCATAATTAATGGACGAGTAAAGGTCTAATACTTCTCTAACATATTTGTTATGCTTTCTCTGTTTTTTGTTTAGTTTGGGAGACTTTGCGAGCAGAAAAGGATGCCCAAATCCATAGTCTTCATCCAAGGGACTATTTTTTTTTTTTTTAACAAGAAACAACTTTTCATTGATATATTAAAAGGAGAAAAAGTTCAGGATACAAACTCCCGAAGGAGAGAGAGAAAAAGTGAAAAGAAATAAAACAAAAAGAGGTCCAACTAGGAGAAATACAGATCATAAAGAGACAATAAAAGCCAAAAAGACCAGGCTAGCTATTAGCAAAACGATCCATCAAGATGCAAGGACACAATAACAGAACTTTAAGAATCTTTAACTTTGGGCTTGCTAGCAAATTCATCAACGTCTTTGACTTCTCGAAAAAGGAAACTGAGATATTGAGAAAATTTGGCTTGAATTTCAGCTATTTCTCTTTCCCGATCAGCTTGAATCGCCAACACTTTTCAACGTCTTTAGCCAAAGGATTACCGGTTGAAGGTAAACCGAATGATGGATAGAGGAATCAAAGATGATAGGTTTCAGGGGAGGCAAGTTCGTTTGCAAATCCTTAATCACTTGCGCCAGAAAGTCCTCATTATTGGGGAGGCTTGGAGGAGATGAATGATGATGGATGGGTGGGAGAGGAGGGAGGATGGCAAGAGAGATGCATGGGAGGATGCATAAGGACTAGAAAAATGATTTTCAGTTTCTGGTTCTGAGGGGGGAGGGTTGTGGAAAATTTAGTGCGAGACACAAAGAAGGCTTTTTTTGTCTCTATCTCAACGACTCTTTTTGGGATTAGGTGAAGCTGACAAGGGTGGAGTCATGGGGAAAATGAGTTGGTTGCTTGGAGGAGGGATAAAGCAAAGGTGTCAGGTACAGAAATCGATTGTAGTGAGGTTAAAGTTGGAGACATAGAAGGGTTAAACATATAGGGCTTGGTTCTTCCACGTGACTCCCCTCAATAGGGTCTTTCCCTTCTGAGCTTAAGGCTCTTTCTCCAATTCAGCCAGCTCATGTCAACGCTCGTGTATACAATAGGCCTGCTGGAGGTTTATCATTCACTGATACACGGCAGTTGGTGTTGTCAGGAGGGATGTCTCGAGGGTACGGACAGAGAAGGTTTCTCCTTCCTTCTCTGGGCAATGAGCTAGGCTAGCCAACAGTAGAGCTCCATAAATTCAGGCCGAGTAACCAATGTAGCATTCGCTGGCGAAGAAAGGGTCGATATGAATTTTAATCGCTTCCTTATCATCTAAGCTAAGAGAAATAGTTGTTGGGATAAAACCCCAAGAGTTTTCTCAACACAAAATCAAATAGTTGCCTCCAAAAGGTCAAGCCGTGAGAGGGTCTTTTTTGCTGTTTCAATGTAACACCCGCACTGATTTCCAATTAAGCTCAGAGTGTCATCATCCCATCTCTCAAGAGGCAGATTCTTGATTCTTATCCATCCACCATACAAAGAAACCTCATCTCGTTCATTCTTAAATTGACTTCACCTACAAAACTCAATTGTGTGCATCTATGTATCAAATTCATGCCATAGTCCTTACCCTCTAAGACATAGTTATTATAACTAGTATCAAGCAAACTAGCCATCAGTGGTCAACATCCTTGTAAGGTGATTGATAAATCCAACTCACGTTTTTAAATAAAACAAAAACGGATCGTCACATCAAAATAAAAGAAAAGAAACATGCAAAAAGAAATCAATAACACGAACAAAATTCACAACTAACCTTTGCTCTTTGACAACATATAACAGATGCAGACACAATTTCATTCACATTCAACTTTTCATTAATGATGGTCTTTACATTTATTGCACTGACAATCACAGGAGGAATTTCCAAAGTTGTTTTTGACGTAGTTGAAACATGAACATCTTTTGGACAGTCAACTGTCACCTCAAACTTGCACCAGCTCACCTTCGTAAGAGTATGACCATAGTATTAGCATTTATAACAGTGAAAATAAAATCACTCTATGAACCAAATAAACTATTATAGGATTAAGCAATCTTACTTGTCGAGAACCAGGACATGAAGAAAATTCTGAAATTGATAGCCAGGAGGGGCCCATTATTTTCCTTTTAATGAGGAAAAGCTCTAAGGCACTGTAAGTATTAACATGTTAAATCATCACTCCATTAAAAAATAAAAAAGTAATCGGAATGCACATGGTCATATAATTGATAGAAAACATATATTACCTAAAAAAACACTGCAACATAACGGAATAAATTAGGATAATAACCTCATATCTTTATTTATTAAACTCCTACTCCTACGCTTCTTCCAAAGAACTTCAAAATAACTTTTAGAATATGTCATGCAATGATGTCCAAAAATGTTTGGATAAGAACGGGAAAATTCCCAAAACAAAAAACACAAAGTGCTCTAGCTTTTTGCATTGGCAGTTCCAAGTTTTCATTCTATTTATTTTTTCGTCCAACAAATTGGGGGTATGGGGGTTTGAACCTCCGACCTCAAGGGGAGGAGTAGATGCCAATTACCGCTGATATTCCTGTTGGCAGTTTTTATTCTATTTATTAAAAACAAGTTAGAGCCCATCATTGAAGTCAAAGAGGTGTAAAGATCTAAATATTAAGAAAGCATGGAAAGAGATCTATCATTGACCAGAGTCATTGATTGGGAAGATGTATAAGCAAAAATATCTTCCTTTTTGGCATTTTTTTCATCTTGCATACAGTTTAAATGCCTTGATATTTTTTATATTTGAATTTTGGGCCAAATATCCAAAAGGAGAATGTAAAGAAAGATGTGTGATATGCCGGGAAAGGCGAAAGGAGCATTCCAAGATATTTATACCTGCGATGCATTCCTAAGAGGGCACAGATTGATTCTCCTTTTAGATCACCAGGTAGTGGGGGGTGCTATCACATGTTTAACCAACCATAGTCAATAATTTCCAAATGGAGGTAATAATAAATATATAAATAAAGATTTTTTTGTAAGAAACTAAACATCAAGAACTAGGAGATTTTTGCCTTTGGAAGGCAACTTTAAGAACTTTGACCTCCTAAAATCATAAATTTTTGGTGTTTAAGATTCCATTGTACTAAAAGTTATAAGTTAAAATCTTAATTCAAATTGCAAATATCATACGTGTGTCAAGTATTATACCTTGAATGGGTAATTGATCTTAATCACGTAATTTTCCCCCGCAGGTATGTCATGACGCTCAGATGCATATTTCTTCTGTGATGATAATTTAAAAAGTGTACAACTGAATTAAAACTAATAGTTTCCGTAGGTATGTTTTGACATGGTACAATTGCATTAAAACAAATACAAAATAAACAAAAAAGGTAATTTGCAAACCTTAACCGGAGTCATGCTAAATGTTGAAACATTGAGATCTAGTAACCGCTTGGCTATTTCGTTTTTTAGTCCTGCAGTCACTTCCTAAAAGTAGAAAGTAAACGAAAATACTTAATAGAAGCATGCAAGATAAATGATGTTTTAAGAGAAAACAAAGAATGACAAGCATATCACACTCAGTTACAAGAGTGGATAAACTTACATGCAACTTTGTACGGATATCTGCGGGAGAAAGCTGAGATTGCTCCGCGTCACTCTGAAGCTTCAACATCTCATCCGAATGAAGAAAGGAGGCACTTGGAATAGCATATATGCATCTTTGCATGTTCTTTACCACCACACAACAACTATGGTACGGATCTCCAGCTTTTACCTAATTACAATAAGATATGTGACCAAAGTCAACCAAAAACAAAAAGAACACTTTTAATCTGGATTACTTTAGCTAATTTGTACTCCTGATCTGGGGGAGGTGGCGCGAATACACCACAAGATCGAACTGCACTCATGCCTCTCTCGCATCAAGGGGTCAGTCAATGGTTCGGGGAAAAGCCTATCTCAGTGATGTTCAAAAACGGGAAGCTGGAATAGAGGGTGGAAAAAAGTGATGTAGTAATTTGTTAGTTGTTTAAATGTTAGGATTATCTTTGTAATTTACCTTCAGTATTTTATTTTTTAGATTAGTTAGGTTATTAGTTAGGTCATTAGTTAATTATTGTGGTTAACTTTAGTTAACCATTATTGTAATTAAAGCTCATTGGCATTCCGTTGTACTTCTTATCAATATTCCAAATGCCAGTTATTATTAGCAAACAAATTGAGCAAAGTTTGAGAACATTTTTTTGGGGAGAGTCAGAAGAGTTCTCTAAAGCACTTGGTTAGGTGGGACATTGCCACTCGTTGCAAGGAAGAAGGTCGTTTGGGTCTTGGGAGATTGTTACATAGAAACCATGCTTTACTAGCTAAGTGGGGCTCGCAGTTTAGTACAGAAACTTCACTCTTTGGTGGCAAGTAGTGGCAAGCATTTATGGTATTGACGGTTTTAATTGGAATGTTTCTAGGAAACAAATTGGTAGTCGTTGTAGCCCATGGTTTTGAAACAGTGGTCGTTGGTGGCAAATTTCACTTTTTTCAGAGTTAAGAATGGCAAACAAGTCCTTGGCACCATTATGGTTGGGGGATTCTATCTTAAATGATAGATTTCCAACTTTATTTCGAATCTCTTCTCTTCCTTCTTATCAATCTATGATGCTTTGGACTCACATTCTTCCTCTTGGAGAATTGAAGTTAGAAGAATGTTGAAGGATGAAGAACTAGAAGATTATTTAACTTTGCTATCATGTTTAAGTTCGATTCTATCTTAAATGATAGATTTCCAACTTTATTTCGGATCTCTTCTCTTCCTTTTATATCAGTCCATGATGCTTCAGACTCACATTCTTCCTCTTGGAGAATTGAAGTTAGAAGAATACTGAAGGATGAAGAACTAGAAGATTATTTAACTTTGTTGTCATGTTTAAGTTCGATTCAGCTTTGTGATGATGTGGATGAGTTGAAATGGAATTTAAACTCTTCAGAATCCTTCTCAGTTAACTCCCTTTGCAAACCTAGAGCTGGTTCTTCATCTCGACAAAGGATTTTGTTTCAAGATTGTGGAATTTGTGCAGTCTAAAAATGGTGAATGTTCTATCATGGATTCTCCTTAATGGGAAAGTAAATACCACAGAAACTCTCCAAAAGAAGCCGTCTAACATGCTCCTCCATCCTTCTATGTGTGTTTTGTGTGCTGCCAATTGCGAAGACCAGGTGTATTTATTCTTCTTCTGTCCTTATGCATCAGTTTGTTGGGATCTCTTCTTTTACATGTTCAATTTTGCTTGGGTAAAGGACAATTCAATATCTCCGTCAACTTTTGAGCTGCTATTTGGCCCTTCCTTATCGCCTAAAGCAAGTCTTCTTTGGGTAAACAGTCTTAAAGTGCTTATTTCCGAGTTACGGTTTGAGCGTAATCAAAAGGCTTCCGAAGGGAAAAGTCGCTCAACTTTCGAATGCTTCAATATAGCTAAGTTCAAAGCTTGCAAACTACTCCCCTAGCACAATTTGTTCTAATTGGGAGGCTTTTTTGTGTAATGTTTAGATTTCCTTGCATAATCTATACTAAGTTTGTCTTGGCTGTATCTTTATTTTATCTTTATTTTTATTCTTCTTCCTCCTCCTTCATTTCACCTCTTTGGAGATCTGTATCTTTGAACAATTTTTGTTCCTTTTCATTTATCAATGAAAAGTTCTCTTCTCGTTAGAAAAAATAAAAAATTAAAGCTCATTAGCCTAACCATCATAGTTTGATCTAGTGGTAAATAAGGGTCCATTTAAATATTAAAGGGCTATAAGGGAATGAGTTCAGACCATGATAACCACCTACTAAGAATTTAATATCCTAGAGTTACCTTTGGCAACCAAATATAGTAGGGTCAGGTGATTGCCTCGTGAGATTAGTCAATGTGCATGCAAGCTAGGCTCAAACAATCACATGTATCAAAAAAGTAAGAATAAAATTAAAGATCATTGGCTCATAAGTTAAGTTTATATATAAAGGCTAGGCTTCCCTTTTTTATACATTTTTTATCATTAATAAAATAAACCAGCCTAATGCTATTCCCCCAATATTTGGTATCATAGCTTGGTAAAATTCTGGCCAAGAAAGATGACCAACACCAAGAATTCGGAAGTGGGTAAGGGAGAAACCTATTCCAACGAGCTTCATGTGACTATGTTCAATATTCAACACTGCATCCTTTCCTTGGATGACTTAACCAATCGAATGGCAAGGATTGAAGAAGTTGTCGAAGATATAAAAAGAGACTTAAAGAGAATTATTGAGGGAGAATAGAAAGCTTAAAGCAAAATTAGATAAAGGAAAGGAGAAAGTTCGGATACAAAGTTCTTAAGCAATTTTAGGAAATGTCTTTGGCAGAAGTTCGATACTCAATTAAAGTATAGTACAACTTGCCACCTACAAACGGATGGTCAAACTGAGGTTATGAATAGAACGTTGGTCAACTTAATTATATGTTTAAGTGGGGATAAGCCAAAGAAATGAGATCTTTGTTTACCACAAGTAAAATTTGCTTTTAACCACATGAAGAATCGATCCACCGATAAAAGTACTTTTGAGGTAGTACATACTAACCCTCGTTGTTTAACTATTGATTTAATAAGTTTGTCAAGTGTTGTGCTGTAGATTTAAGCTTGGAAGCTGAGTTAAAGGCTGATCAGGTAAAAAAATTCATAAAAAAGTCAAGGAACATCTCGAGGAATCCAATGCCAAGTATTCCCAACTTCCTACCAAGAAAGAAGATACAAAGAGTGTGCTGAGGGAGATTTGGTTCTTGTGCATCTTTTGGAATGAGAGATTTCCATAAGGAACGTACAGGAAGTAACAAAAGAAGAAAAGTGGCCCTTGTAGGATCCTTAAACGTATCGGCTGTGATGCTTATAAGATAGAGCTTTCAGAAGGCATTTCCAGCACCTTCAATGTTTTTTCACTCTTTTGTCACACTTTCAAGAGTCTTTTTCACTCTTTTGTCACACTTTTGTCACACTTATCTTTAAACATTTGTATTATCTCAATGAGAAGTTGTATCTTTGTTAAAAAAAGGTATTATCCTCGTGATGAACATAGTGTTTAAATTGGAGGACGAGTTGTTTCCTTATGAGGGGGGAACTGATGTAGTAATTTGTTAGGTGAAATGATTTCGAGGCGTGCCCAGGCACTCACCTATGGCAAGAGGCGAGGTGATATCTGGCCTTAGCACCTTGAAGTCATCCATCGTGAGCACCTTCAACATGGCACTTGCCATGGTGCACATTTGCTCGCCATGGTGTGCTATCGCCCAAATGCGACGCGAGCGCCATGTTGAAGGTGAGATTAATGGGGTTTTTATTTAATAAATTTCAATTTTATTTTACCTAAGAAAAGAAATAAAAGAAGAAGGAAGATTCAGAAGAATAATATAGGAGGAGAAAAGTACGAGGCAAGGAAGAAGAAAGAAAAAAAGTCAGAACATGAAGAAGATGAAGAATCGTCTGAGAATAAGAAAAGTAGGAGGAAGAAGAAGAGTAGTCGAAGGAAGAGAAAAAGAAAAGTCGGGGAAGAAAAATTTTGAAGACAAAACCTTCATATTTTCTAGAAGTAATAAAGCGACCTCATTTTCAAGAAACATTAAAGCATCAAACTGCCACATGGTAGTTTTTATTTTCCCATAACTACAGCTGTGTTCCTATATATTATATATATTTCTTTTTTTTTAACAAAAAACAAAACTCTCATTATCAGAATCACAAAAAGAGTGGGAGATGAGATATCCCCACCAGCCAACGGAAGTTACAAAAAAGACCTTTCAATTGACGAAGATTTGTGTCACACCATAATTACAAAAAAGCTTAGATAACAAGGTCCACAAAGAGACAAAAATATCGACAAGGTCCCAAAAACGTATGCAAGTTCATTTCTTTATCATGGAAAACCCGTTGATTCCTCTCATGCTATCTCCCACCACCGCATTTGACCATAGGATGAGAGCTTGACCGTTGAACTAAATCCCCCCAAATGAGATGTCTTAAAACTTCACTCGCACTCTTAGGAAAGACCCAACTAAGATTGAAAATGTTGATAAGCTTCTCCCAGCTACTAGCACTATAAGGACAGGTAAAGAAGAGATGCTGCATTCAATTTGCACATACACCACCAATTCGGGGATATGTACCAATTGGGACTAATCTTTGGCATTAGACAATTTTTTAGGATAAATGGCACAAATCACTCTTAAGAGATTGTAATTACATCCTTAAACTTTCAATTGTAAAATTTAAATCTTTAAACTTTCACAGGTGAGAAAATACCCGGTGGAAATTATACCCATAATCTTTCATACCCATAATCTTTCTAGGGAAAAAATTAAACCTTTGATCGTTAAATTACACCCGCGTTTCTCATAGTAATTTTTCTTTCATGGTTCTCCCTCTCTCTACCTCTGTACATCGGCGGTTACCGATCACACCAGTAGTCTTTTTTCGGTGAGTCCCAACCCTCAAGTTCATTTAACAATATAATGGTAGTAGAATTAATTTATTTTCTGATTTCTTCTTGTTCTTTTAGGCGGCTACTAATTGATACTGAGGACTTAGATCTAGAAGTATAGCAAGCGAGAAACTATGGCAGGTGGGCGGTGGTGGTTTGCTTTCTCCGACAAACAATAATAGGAAATTGGATTCGTCTTCCTTTGGTTCTCCCAGATTGTTTACTAAATTTTTCTTCAAAGGGGACAGAGACTGTGGTGGTGATCTCGAACCGTCTTTGGGTTTGAGAATTTCATTTTCGGCGCAATCGAATTCACCCAGAACACAAGTAACAGAGTCCAAATGGCCATGGGATTCGAACGGGATCGGACTCGGAATTGTGGATTCGACGCCCACAAAAACCGAGACCCAACCAGTTCTATTGGGATTTCAGTTACTGCCACCGTTCATTTCTCCAGGCAACCAAATCTCTGGTGGAACTCGGGATCAAGACCAGGAATTTGCATCTGGGTTTCTTCTCTCCGGTGTCCGGTGTACAGAGGTATATAGAGAGGGAGAACATGAAGTGGTATACAATGTTTAAAATTGAAAATTTAGGTGGGTAACTTTTTCATTATCAAAAGTAAGTTTGAGTGTTTAGATTTTACCATTGAAAGTTTATGGGTAAAATTTTTCCACTCGTAAAAGTTTAATGGTTTAATTTCTACCATTGAAAGGTGAGGGGTGTAATTACAACCATCATTACCCATTTTTTATCATTTATTTTTAAAATAATTTTTTTTTTAATAATTCGAATCCCCTACTTTTTTGGGATTATTTTTAGTTAACTTTTTTAATAGTATTTCACAACATTTTTCTTTTTCTTTTGATAATAAACCTTTAGAGAGAGAGAAAAAAGGAACAAAACAGTCTAAGGGAAGGGGATGAGGGGACCCTCCCTACATTACATAAGAATAGTTATCCTCCAATCTCGAATAACAATAGAGAGACTGTAATTATTTCCTGTCTGCGGCACCATCAAGCAGAACTGAGTTGTACACTATTAAAAAGAAGTAAAAAGAGGAGCTATCTTCAAAAACTGTCAATCTAGAGATTCCAAAAAAGAAACTCTAGCCACTAAATTCCTAAAACATTAGCCTTGCCTCTTAGATGCCACCCTTGCAAAACATCAGCCAACCAATCATCTATGCACCAAGGCAAACAACCAGATAACCCAAAAATTTGCAACAAAAAAAGTCAGCCCTTACCAGAAAACTGACAGTGAATGAAAATGTGGTCTAAAGACTTCTTCTCTAAAACAGAACAAACAAGCAGACAGAGACAAGGACCAATTATGACACTTCCTTCGTAATCTATTATCAGTATTCAAGCTTTGTGTGGTAGAGACCATAAGAAGGCCTTAACTTTCCTTGGACCTCATACTTCCAAATGTGGGATACCAGGGGCGTTTTCAGTTCTTGATGTTCAAAAATGTAACAATTTAATAGTTAAGAATGACAATCTAAAAGTATTGAAGTTCCGCCACCTTCCCTTCATATCGGGATATTATAATACAGAGAGTATAAACAAGTTTAGCATACACCAAAGGATCAAACTTTGCTAAGCAGTTGTACTAGCCTAGAAAAATAGAACAAGAGCATTTTTTAAAAAAGAAAATGATCAGTTAATTTTCATCGATCCATACAACATGAAATTGTGTGAAATGCAAGTGTTGAATTAACTATAGCACAATTGATGGGGGAATAAATTAGTAATACCTTGCCAAATAGATATACAGTGCCCATATTTGCACCGAAGAGCTCCTCGTGCGCATCAATTACATAGAAATGCAGAGAGCCGTCCGCGTCAGTATCAAAATCAAATTTCTCTTCAGAAATTGCTGCAGCAGAATCAACGTTTCTGCTCCCTCCGCTCCTCACTGCTTCCCACTCAGCAGTAGCACTCAAAGCTGGATATTTTTCTTCATTAATCCTAGCATTCAGAGTACACACCGGCTCATTCTTCAATAATGGTTCCATCTTTGTTTCAACCATAATAGGCATATTATCTTCAACTACATCTTCCTTGATCCAAGAACTATGTGATTGCACAATCGGATCCAAACTGGTCTGAAAATTTAAATCCTCCTTTTCCCCAATTTCCATACTTCCACCATTCCCCTGGTCCTCTATACCAGCTCGCACGGGCCCAACATCACTATCTGTAATAACCCTGGTCATTCCAAAGTTCCCATTCTCAGTAATTAAGACTCGGGGCAGTTAATCCCTCACACTTCCCAGCAGGAATAGGCACAGAAGTCCTCGAAATCGGCATAGCTCCGATTCGCCCCTTTCTACGCCTCTCTCTGTCAGTCTCAACTGGCGCAAATTCGGCAATTATATCATCTACGATGCTGTCACAAGCCGACCCTTTGGGCTTAACGTCTCCACTCGTTTTCCTGGAGAACATCGAAGAAAGCTTTTGATTCCCAGAGGAGGGCTTCTTCGATTGCGCTTCCTTCTTCTCTACTTTCCTCTTTTTAGGTTTCTCAAGTTCACTGTCGGAGGAATGGACCAAAAGTTCGGACCATTCCTCTTCCTCGCCTTCGTCTCCATACCCAAGACCGTCGCCGTCGTCAACAATAAACCCTCGGGCTTCCTCGCGACGTTTTGCAACGAGATCATAATATTCATCCTCAGGAATCGTATCATATATAGGATTCTCTAGCTTAAGTTGGAAACCACCGGCTTCTGATCGACGACCGCATCTGCGGATGGCTCGTAGACGTTCGAAAGCCTGACGGCGGGCAGCTGCCTTGGATTGTGCAGACGACTGCATCTCTCCCGCTGCAAATTTCTGGGATGGTTTTTTTGAAGTTTTGAATTCAAATGAGAAATTAACACAAATAACCTAATAAAGTTTTCATTTACTGAAATGACCTAAGTTTTCAAAATTTGAAGATTTGAAAATGAATGTCACAACTTTAGTTCTTAATGTTAATTTTTGAAAAAAAAATGAAGATAAATGATTTCAATTTGCAAAGGAGATGAAGAATTTTTTTTTTTTTTTTATGAAAACCTATGCCAATTTTGTCATAAAAATAAAGTAGCAGCTAAAATTTGAGACCAAAACTCGATCGAGTTTGGAGATAACTTGCCTGAATTATGAAATTCGTCCGAAACGAGAGGTACGGGCGAGTTTCCACGAGTAGAGATGTTTTCAGGCCGAGATTGAAGTTTAATATATATTTTTTATTCGTTTCCTTCTTCCAAAAGCTTTCCTTTGCTCGTTGGCTTCAAGCGTAACCGTTTAAGCTCTGTGGCTGTGTTTAAAACTTGCTGTGTGAGAGAAAAACACAAGTATACATGAACGACCAAACCTATTACTAGTTTACTGAATAAATTAGCAATTAAAATATATAGTGCAAAGTGTAAATTCGAGAACTCCCAAAGTTATAAAAACTCGTCTCTGAACTAATAGTTTTAAGCAAATTTCATAAAACTCGGACAAGTTATCTTTGAATTCACCGGAGTTTTTTTGCGCTATTTTCTTGGTTCATATCTCAATTTTTTTTATCAAGTTAAGGACAATTTTGTACTTTCACCTTCGCTGACATATCAGAAAAAATTGATTTTGGTTAGAAAAAACAATTTGAATCGGTAGGTCATGGGAGAAAAACGTAAACATTTTGGATCAAATCAGTCAATATCCCTACCTATCTAACCTCCACAAAAAAGTTTTATATTTAAAGAAATCCTGTTGTGAACTCATTAACAATTATATTGACATAACAAGCCACTAATTAATCTATATATCTAAATTTGCATGTTAAACATTTTAAAGTTCATATGCATATATACATTATTTTAAACTCATGAAAATAATTATTAGATCATTTTGCTTTTTGGGCAGCAATTTTTCTTCATGTTTGAAGCATCATGATAATTTCAAATAATGACTACTCCATATGCACCATCAATTTGAGAAACTGTTTGATCAAATCAGAAACAAATCTCTTGTACTTCATATTTTGCCATTGGTTCTAGTCTATTTGCAGACCATGGCAGATGCTTCTAATACAAGCATTGAAGGTCTTGAAATATCTCATAAACATCAATCAAAATTAGGTGTTGGGTTTTGAAGCTTAACATAAATCTTTAAAATTTTGTCATTTATTTATCGATCTTCATTAACCTAATTAGGCCAAAATTGACTCAATCGGTAAAGTTCTATATGTACAAAATACAACCTTTTCAGAGTTTTGAGAAGCTTGAGTGAAGTTGAACGTGATGTTAGGTCCATGGTATGGCATATAGCATGCTACACTCGTGACCATGATGATGGATATTAGAATAATGGGGTCAGAAATTTTATACTCTCAAATGTATCAGAGAGAAACTTAAAATTTTAATTTGACGATACATCTAATGGTTAGAGGGTGAACCACATCATGGTAACATACATATACGTGAAATAACATTTTTGGTACGTCTTGGCTTCTTAGGACATTCTATTAAAATTTTATCAGCATTTCCAATGGACTAGTATATTACCACGTGCAATGCACGTAAATTTTTTTTTAATTATAAGGTAACTTAAATTTTATATAATTTCACGTAAAATATTTTAAGTATAATTATTTTTAAAAATAATTCAGATTAATTTTTATATATATTTATTATTATTGACAGCTAATTACTAATAATAAAATGTACTATTTATAATTATTCTTTAAATATACTATTTATAATTAATTGTTAATGATATATTTTGTAAATAAATAAATTAAAAGTAAAGGAAAAAATTATATATTAATAAAAAAGTAAATAGATATTTCAATATTTTTATTTTAAAATTATTTCAACCTAATATGGGTCCTTTATTTTATTTTTTTAATATTTTGTTTGTTTATTAAATATTTATTTAGAGCGTTATATATGTTGAATTTTTTAACTAAATATAAATTATTTTATTGATTTAATTTTATATTATAATTAAAATTATTAAAGAAAAATTCTTCAAATTATATTATTAGAAAATAAAATGACCAAAAGTTTTATATTCCACCTTTTCAGATTCTATACAAATTATTGTTTATAATTAATTTATTAATCAAACATTTTTTTTATGTATTGATTGTTTTTTTTTTCAACAATAAGAACATGAGCTTGAGCTTGTAATTATCTATATTTTAAACAAATATTCTAAATAAAATTGTTCAAAAAAGAAACATTCCAAATAAAAAAAAGTACACTAAACAATAAAAAAACATTAGTAACAAAAAGAAAAATCCAAATCCTAAACTAAATAAAATTGCTAAAAAAAAGAAACATTCCAAATAAAAAACACACTAAATAGAAAAATAACAATAGTAACAAAAAAAAATCCAAATACTTACTACACACTCATCTTTTAGAGTAAATATGCTCATTCTGGAAGATTGCTTGACATATACTATTATTCAACTTTGTAAAATTGTGGAATGGTAATGTCACAAGCCTAGTATTCGAGATATGTAGATTCAACATATGCCTCCGTTGCAACTTGATGAATATGTCACAAATATCTTGAGATGTTTTCATGATTGAATCATCTTTGAGAGATGTTTGAAAGAACTAAGAATAAAAAAGTATTAAAACTTGTGAAAAACATGTAGAAGAAACCTATTTTTAGAGTAGTAGAGGATAAAATGTTACAAAAGCTTTTCAAATTCTAAAACTCTTGAAATTCAAGTATGAATTTTAATTAAAGAAAAAATTAGTTTTATGTTGTTGGAAAACTTTTTGCATTCTAACCTTTTATATTCCATGCATTTATAGTATGGATAATTAAGAATTAATAATTAATTTAATATTTGTAATAATATATTAATGGTATAATTTGTAATTTGTAAATTTAGTAAAGGGCAAAAATGTCCAAAAATGTTTTTCCTACCTCCTACTTTTTAATATAGTATAGATATAGATATATTAAATTATGGTGTTTGTGGGTTGGGTTGGGTTTAGGGCTATTTTGAGCCCAACCTTATCCTTCGAGTAGTAGATTCTTGTGACCCAAACTAACCCTTGCTAAATCACAAACCCAACCCAAAAAATTGGTTGGATTGAGTTTGGTTGGTTTGTTCCATCGGTTCTTTGAGATAGGCTTTGACCTATGGAGATATTTGCTATTACTCTAACACAAAAAAAGTTTACGAGCAAAAGCTATCTTCCAAGGATAAATGAGAACTTAACGACATAATATGTATAGTCATTTTTTATATCTTTCTCATTAAATAAAAAATAAAATCTCACAATACATAGCTAGAGGAAAGGGATGTATAAAACACGTCGGGACGGCGAGAATGAGAAGAAGGATCAAAACATCGAGCGAGTCTTGCCCATTGTTGGAATATGGATGGTCTCGTTGTAAAAAAATTTCAGTAGAGCAAAATTGCAAATAAATACAACATATGCAAACTCAAAAGTAAAATACCACATAATTAAAATGAGAAAGAAAAAAATACCAATTTTAGATTCCAATTCTATTAAGAATATGGAGTGTGAAAGAAAAAAATTATTGAAATATTAGACAGAGAGCACGACTAGCTCTGAGAATAGTACGATGGAATCTGTGTGCTGAGAGAGAGAAGAGGAAGAGTAAAAGGGCAAATTTGTATGTTTAAGTTATATTACTGGAAAAAAAAAAACTGAGATAAGAAAAAGGAATAAAAAATAGTATTTTATGGTTTATGTACAGAAAATTGGGTTGGTTCGATTCAATCCGAAAATTTGTCTTCTGAACCTAACTGAACGGAGTAAGTCGGGTTAAACAAAAATAGACTCAAACTAAATCAAATTAATTTTAAACCTAACCCAAACAAAATGGGTTGGATTGGGTTTATTTGAACATTCCTGATAAAAAAATTTCGAAGTTTATAAAGAAATTGGCTAATGGTCCGGTGGTCATGTCATTTTTTCAATGCCTAAGCCTCTCAAAATATCTTGAGTTCGAGATTCAGAGCTCTTTTTTTTAATATTTGTGGTGGATGTATTAATATTTTTTTTAGGTGGAAAAGTGTTGTGATATGTTATAAGTTTTTGGTAAAATACACTCTAAATTCCAAAAAACTTTTAAAAAATAGTTCAAAATGGCTTTTGGGCAAAGTTAACCAAATTTGACAGTTAATTGAATAACGAAAAATTGACCTTGCTAATCGGTAATTCAACTAAGTTTTATTGTGCAAGATTTTTTTAATATTTATTTCATATAATTTTAATTAAGCCACTATAATTTAAAAATTTTAAATTCAATCTCCATTATTAAAGATAAATGTGTTCAACTTTAGTTATTAGAATAATTTAGAAGCTTGAGCAAAATGTAGCTGTTCACAGATTGGGTTGGGTAGGGTTAAGCGGGTTTTATGGACCAACCCAAATAGCTCATGTACTCAACGGAATCGAAGCTAGAGGTCCAGCCCAACCCAACCCTATATTTCTCGAGCTGGTTGGGTTGGGTCACAAGGTTGCAAAATTTTTTTCATTTTAAGTAAAAAATTCACAAGAACATAAACTACAACACAATCGACAATAAGATCTAAAATATGAATAGAACGATTGAGCTAAGTGGCTAGATAATAGAGAATGAGAGAAGATAAGGGGACAAATTAAAAAGGAGAGAAACAAATACCATGTAGTTGGATGCAGTGATTGACAGACATCGTGACGTGAATCGAAGTTACCGGCCATTCTACGAAGTGTGATTGATAAAGTATTAGCACCCTACAAGAACACCCGTTGAAACGATTACTATATTTTGTCTTAAATTATCATATTATTTTTTTATTATTCTAAATTTTTTTTTTGCTTTGATTTAAATATCTCAATATTTTAATTAAAACTTACGAGTGGCAAAAAAAGAGCAATACAAAAACTTTTCATTCTCTGTCAGGGTTCTCAATAGAGTTTATTTTCTAGTTTGTTTATAAATTTTAGAAAAAGTGGATTTAACAATTTTGTTTTCCTTTACTATGAAACTCTATTTATTTTTAATTAAAATTTTATTTTACTAATGAAATGTGTATTTAATCGGGAAATTTGAATATATGACCCCACCCATAATTGAAATTGGAGTTATGACCCCCTTTTGAAAAAACTTAATTTGTGAACACAGCCACCCTTATTTATGACCACTTTCAAAATCTGTAGAAGTCAAATTACTCTATTACCCTCATATTTCAAATTCCACATCTTCCCATCCTCATTCTCGGACTCTTCCTCTCCCTACATTCCCAAAAGTAAAACCTTAAACCTATATACTCGAACCATTTGTCTCCCTCCATTCCCTCCCTATTCTCGGACTCTTCGTCTCATCCATCCACAGTGAACATTCTATTTAATCTGTTCCAACGTTTTGCATCCACCATCACCAACCAACATCATCGTTGTCTTGGATCTCGGAGGAAGCGAAGTTATTGGCTCGAATCTTCAAAAATTTTCGTTACTTAGTGTTAGGTTTCAATTTTCAGCGCTATCTGAAGCAGCCAATTTGTTTTACGGTAGATTGTAGGGCTCCAGATATCGAAAATAGAATAATCGTTTTCCAGATTCGATCCCGGATTCAATCCCGGACTCAATCCTAGATTCAATCCCGTATTCAATCCTAGACTCAATCACGGACTCAATCCAACAAATCGAATAAAACTACGTGAGATAAGAAAAGAGTTAACAAAAAAAAACAAAATAAAATAAAAATTTTGCTTCATCCCGGACTGTCTCGGACCAATCTTGGTTCGAGATTAGTCCGGGAAGTGTCTCGGACCAATCTTGGTTCGAGATCAGTCCGGGATGTGTCTCAGATCATGTCCCGAACCAAATTGCACCAAGATTGAATGCAGGATAAAATTATTCAATCTCAGTGCAATAGTTCAATCCCGAATTGAGTATTGATCCGAGACAACGATGTGAACCACGTTTTTTTTACAAGAACTTCATTCCAGCAAAATATATTGATGGAGAAATATTTCAAATAATTTCAACAAATTTGAAGTAAAAATTTTGAATTTGTAACATACCAGATAATATGATCAAACACGTGAACAACAATATTTGTTTGAGAGGATTTAAAAAATAAGAATTTGTTTGTTTTAGAGTTCAAACCATATGAAATATGAATTTAGAATTTGGTGGACAGGTACGTGAAAATTTAATGTATCATAAATGTATATTTATTAACCCGGGAAGGTAAATTAGTCTTTTTCCAAAGATAAAAATTTGAAGAAGTCAGGAGTCACAAGTTAGGTTTTAAAAAAAAAAAAGAGTCATAAATCCAAAATCAATTATGGGATGGGTCATATATTCAAATTTCCCTATTTAAATAAAATAATATTAAAGTATAAATAATTAGTGTAGATTCCAATCAATTAAAACTACCAGATCTAAAATATCCACAAATTTCAAAATCATAAACTTTGATAGGCACAATGTTCCACGAACATAAACTCATAATAGTACAAAAAACTCTAAATTTCAGCAAAAGGATCCTCAAATTTTAACCATAACATAAGCTATCAATAATACCTAAATTTCAGGGAAAAAAAAACATACACTTATATAGTCCAATAACCCTTAACTTTCAGCCCACATAAGCTCATAATATAGTCCAAAAATCTTCAATTTTCAGTAAAAAAACACCCACAAAATATAACAACTTTAAACCCTGAACCCTAATAAACCTACCACGCACCACGCGACTTCATGTAATTTCGTCTAGTGACTTCAAAGATTTAGTGTTAATTAATTGTTCCAAACAAGTTTAAAGTTCAAAATATTAGTAAATGTTTTTTTTTCAAAAGTTATTTTAAAAATATTTATCAAAAATCAAAATGTATTGAAACTTTAGAAGTGACGTGTGTATATATATTTTTTAATGGCAAAGTTAAAAGGAGTTTTTTTTTTAATTCGGCTTTTAAATAATAATAATTAAAATGATTTTTTTTTAGGAAATTGACTCAAATGATCCAGCAAAGTTTTTACTCTACTCAAATAATCCACCCCTCTAAAATTGTTTTCTTAATCCAAAATATTTTTTCTGACATGTTTGCCCTTAATATGATGGAAAAACTTAAGTTTGAAGTAGAAAAAGTGGACTAAATCTCGAAGATTGAAGTCAACTCGCTCGAGTTTTGTGAAATTCGGTTGAAATTGTTGGTTAATAGACAATTTTTTTATTAATACATACTAACTGTCATATTGTGCATAAATTTATCTATGTCTTGGTGATACAAAATAGATTCGAACCCACATCGCCTTAAAGATAATGGGACATTTAAGAAGCTATCAAGCAATGTAGCATCTTTGTTACTTGTAGCATGTAGAATATTAATATATTAAAAAAGTTGACTTAATCTGAATTACAAGAAATAGAAACTTGCCCGTGAATCAATTATTTCGGGCAAATTTTACAACTCAGGCGAGTTTTCTTCGAACTTGCCCGAGTTTTCCATTAATCTCGGACAAGTTTTCTTCAAATTCACTCGAGTTTTACTTGAATCTTGGACGAGTTTGCATAAATCTAGAGCGAGATTTATTAATTTTTGGTGATATTTATGCAATTCCGGGTGAGATTCAAGTTTAATATTTATGGTAATTTAATTTAAACACCCCCAAATTAAAAAGAATAAAATCAAGGAGGCCAAATTTATGCAATATGGATTGAAATCCGAGATTTATTTATGTTTTGATCCCAAAAAATAGTAAATTCTCTTTTGAGTTTGTAGACCAGCACACCAGTTTCTATTTTTTCTAACATTGAATCATTGTTATAACAAAAGCTCAAGAAATTTGAAAGAAAGCAATAAAAAAAAAATAGAGATAGAAATAGAAACAAAATAAAGGGTTTTTTGTACTTCCAAAATTGAATGCCAAAGCGACTTTCACATAGAAGAAGAGTTAAACGCTTTCAGTGTTCAAGAAAATAAATGAGAAATGTGGAAAATGGGGATGAAAAACAAAAAAGAGAAGAAGAGAAAGAGGCGGGAAGCGCGGGGGGAATTTTTTTTTGCGTTCAGGGGCACAAATGTAATTTTAGTTATTTTTAAATTAATTAAAATAATCCATAGATTAGAAAAAACAATTTTGGAGTGACGGGTTATTTGAGCAAAAAGAAAACCAGCTGGGTCATTTGGATCAATTTCCACTTTTTTTTTCCCGCGTGTTCATCTTCTCGGCGCAAATCACAACAATTACTTCCACTCCGTTACTGCAAGAATCTCTCCTTCCACTTCCAGACTCCAGCGGAACCTATCTCCTCTCCGGCGGAATGGAAGGCGGCGGGGGCAATTTCTCAGGCGGCGGAACCAAAAACCTAACAGAGACATGGGTGAACGGTACCGTCGGCGATGAAGAAGACCCTTGGAATCCGTTATTGAGAGGCAAGCATTTCGACGTCGAATCGTATTCAAACAACTAGTATGACCGATTCAAGGTCAGCCACCTCCTATCTGTCGCCGATCGCTGCGGCGGCGGCGACGATGAACGGCGGCGGACGATGCAACTGGAGGCGCTTCGGTTGGCCTACGACGAGGTTAAATTGGGACGTGAAGTGGAGCTGTTCACCAAGATTGTTGAGATGATTTCAGGGAGATTGGGCCCTAATTACGAGATCGATGAAGATTGGTGCCGTTCGGTGAATCAATTTGTGGAGGAGAAGGAGAATTTTGCGAAGAAATAGGAGGTATGAATTTGTGAATCAGTTAATCGAAGTATTTTCTGTTCTTGATCGAAATCGAAATCGAAATGTTCCTAATTAGGAAGATCACCCGATTCATACGCGTTCTACAAAGAGAGTAAGAAATTCATACATCACCATTGGAGATTTCTATTTCACCCACGGCGAATTTCCAAAAGCTCTTGAATATTATTGGAGATCCCAATTTTTCTGCACCAGCCCAAACACGAACGCTGAGACATTTTTGCATATCATTCACACCTCGCTTGAGACGGGCCACTTATCTCTGGTCATAGCACTCGCTGAAAAGGCTTTAGAAATATGTAAGTCTCTTGACAATGTCGGTATTGCACAAGTGCGCTGCACTGCGGGGATTGGCTTTCTTGAAGACCCAACGCTTTAGAGATGCTGCTCTTCAGGTTCGTCTGTTTGCCATATCTGATTTCTTGCTCATTGCTTTCATGGACTTTGAATGATCTTACCCCTGATTTTTTATGCTATGATAATAGATTGAGAAAAATTCACTCTGTAGTTTGTACCTGCAAGGTTGATTTATTGACTATTCTTCTTTTTAATTTAAGTCTAAACTCCAATAATGATACATTGAATTAGTTAGCTTTTCATTTTCTTAATTTTAACTAGCTGTGATGTCTTTGGTTGTGACATTCTTCTTCAATGGAATTTTGGGCATTTGGTATTCTTGACTTTGAACGATTTTCTTGCTTGCTTGATTTTGTGGCTAGGTTGGTGTTGATTTGAGGTGATATGATCTTAACATTGTTGTTGGATTTTGTGTAATTTACTAGTTGGTTCGTATGCAATTTTTTAATTTAATTTTAAGAAGTTATTAATTATACTAACCATTTAGAGCTCAAATACACGGGTAAAAATGATTTTGTCTCTCTATTAAACATACTATTATGGTTTGAGTTTGATTTTAAATTCATTCTAATATGATGTTTATAGACTTCTTATGTGACACATTTTCTACCAATGTGGACAATAAGCTAAATTTATGTTTAAGTGACGTGTTGATAAGAACGAGATAAAAGGAGAAGTGAGTTTTGGAGAGTTGGGTTTGTAAACTTTAGAAAGTGAGTAGTAATTATCTATCTCTTAAAGTTTTTAACCACCTTCGCATTGGGATTATGCAGTTCTTGGGAATAAGTAGAGAGTTTGCATACCATTTTTTTTGGAGTGATGAGTGCTCATGATATTGCAGTCTATGGCGGGCTATGTGCACTTGCAACTTTGGAACGAACAGAGTTGAAGGCAACAATTCTTTTCTATCTACTTTTCCTTATTCTCCAAAAATAATTTATAGTCTTGTACAAATTTCTGAGTAAAGGTTTTTTACATCGGCAGAGTTTAGTTATGGAAAGTGATGATTTCCAGTCCTATTTGGATTCAGCCATTGGAGTCAGGGAGCTCATATGTGATTTCTATTCAAGGCAGTGAACATTATTTATTCATCTTTACTCAATGAATGAATTGAATGCTTAAAAAGTGGTTTGGTAGGTTTTTGTTTTTAGACTTTTCTTTTTTTAGTTCAACGGCGAACCATTGACATTTGAGATGGTAATAGATGTCTTATCTACTTTGCTATCCTCGGATTTACGAAATATTTTTAGAAGTATTAATTATTTGCTTCATCCGACAATACTTTAGGCTATTTTTTAAATAATTTTATAATTTTCAAAACCAAATAATATGCATTTTTGTAGGGGTGCTTGCTTTCGAACCCACTCGTGAAAAAGATTATTAAAGTAGCTTGGTATTAAAATGGTAAAGAAGTTTAACAGTCAACCAACCTATTTGAGAGGGTTGGGAACTCTCCTCCTACATCGACTTCCTCTAATTAACCAAAATGATAGGCTGCCTTCCTCCCTAAGCAACACTCCCTTTTATACCCCTAAACATGTACCCCTCCCTTGGGACCCACAGACGGATCCCAAACAAACTAACTCCCAACATTCACCTTGTCCCCAAGGTGAGTATTAGGAAAAAAAGTCGCATAAAAGTCTGGAAACTGCAGCTTCAGGTCATCTATCACTTCCCAAGTCGCTTCTTCTTCAGGTAAATTCACCCAGCTAACCAAAGCTTCTTCCTTGCCCGTATCCAAATTCACTTGCGTTGCAACGACCTTCGCAGGTTGCACTATCCATTCTAGTTCCTCAGAGATCCACGGAACCAAAGAGTGAGACGGGGTGGCTGGTCCCAATGCTTTTTTGAGTTGTGAGACATGAAACACAGGGTGGATGGAGGTGTCGTCAGGCAACCAAAGCTTACAAGCCACTTTCCCAACACGCTGGAGTATTTCATAAGGACCGAAATACTTTGGAGTCAACTTTTCATTCCGCCTTTTGGCTAACGTAATTTGGCGGTAGGGCCTTATCTTGAGATAGACCATGTCACCTTCGGCGAACTCCACCTCCCGTCGCTTAAGGTCAGCATATTTCTTCATACGGTCTTGAGCAATACGCAAATGGTCACGTAGACGGTCAATCATAATGTCCCGTTCTGTCAACTGTTCATCTAATGTCGCATTCGAAGTCTTCTGATTATCATAGCTCAACAATGGTGGCGGTGAACGACCATAAACCAGACGGAACGGAGTGGTACCCAAAGAAGCATGATATGTGTATTATACCAAAATTCTGCCCACGCAAGCCATTGTCCCCATAGGCGAGGGATTTCATTACAAAAGCACCGAAGATATGTCTCCAAGCATTTGTTCACCCGTTCAGACTGTCCATCCGTTTGAGGATGATAAGCCGTACTCTGCCGCAGTTGTGTCCCCTGGGCCCGGAACAATTCAGACCAAAACCGACTCACGAAAATCTTATCTCTGTCAGACACAATGGTTCGAGGAAAACCATGCAACCGAACAATCTCCCTCATGAAAACCGTTGTTGTAGTCTTAGCAGTAAAAGGGTGACTCATAGCTATGAAGTGGCTATATTTACTCAACCGGTCCACAACTACTAGAATGGTATCCGACCCATTGGACTTCAGTAGCCCCTCAATGAAGTCTATAGCTATATCCTCCCATATCCGCTCAGGTATGGGCAACAGCTGTAACAACCCCGCAGGTGTCGTGGCCAAGGATTTGTTACGCTGACATACTGGACATTGAGCCACATATGTCTTGATAACCCCTTTCATCCCTTACCAATATAGCTCGCCTGCTGTCCGTTTATAGATCCGAAGGAACCCTGAATGACCTCCCACGACTGAATCATGATACAATTGGAGTATAGCCGGAATTAGAGAAGATTGTTTGGATAACACCAACCGGTTTTTATATTTCAGGATCCCGTGAGAGTAACTGAACTTGGATCCCTCCGACTCCCCTCCCTCAAGCTCTTTAATAATCATAGCTAGATAAGGATCAGTTGCCACCTCTCGTTTAATGACTTCAACATCCAACAACGTCGGTGCTGTCAACGCAGCAAATTGGCCATTGGAAGGCATCCGAGATAGGGCATCAGCAGCCTTGTTCTCCAAACCAGGACGGTATTGGATTTCGAAATCATACCCCAAAAATTTAGATACCCATTTCTGATATTCGGGTTGGACCACCCGTTGATCTAACAAGTACTTCAGGGCTTGTTGATCTGTCCTAACGATAAACCGTTGTCCTAGCAAATAAGGATGCTACCTCTGCACTGCCAGCACTACAGCCATAAGTTCTCATTCATACACTGACTTCGATTGAGCTCTAGTTGACAGAGTATGGCTGAAAAAAGCAATTGGTTTTTGATTCTGGGATAGCACAGCCTCTAACCCCGTGCCAGAAGCATCAGTTTCAACAATGAAAGGGATATTAAAAACCGGTAAAGTGAGAACTGCGAGTGTCACCATAGCTTGCTTCAATCTCTCAAAGGCCTCTGTTGCAAGTTCAGTCCACACAAATGCATCTTTCTTGAGCAACTGAGTAAGAGGGGCAGCCAAAGTTCCATAATGTTGGACAAACTGACGATAATATCCTGTCAACCCCAAGAAACCACGTAATTCCTTCAGATTCGTAGGTCGTGGCCATTGTAACATTGCGTGTACCTTGTTTGAGTCAGCCTCTACGCCGTCTGCAGATACCCAATGTCCCAAATATTCTATCTTCCTTTGAGCAAATTGACACTTCTTTAAACTGGCATATAGTTGATGCTCACGAAGGATTTCAAATACTACCGCAAGATGAGATACATGAGAGTCCATGTCCGGACTATAAATCAGGATGTCATAAAAGAAAACCAATATAAATTTGCGTAAGAATGGTTTAAAAACCTGATTCATTAAAGCTTGAAACGTCAAAGGAGCATTGGTCAAGCCAAATGGCATCACCACAAACTCATAGTGGCCCTCATGAGTCCTAAAATTCGTTTTTGAGACATCCTCTGCTGCAACCCGAATTTGGTGGTATTCGGACCTCAAATCTATCTTGGAATACACTGTCAACCCATGGAGTTCATCGAGAAGTTCCTCTATCACAGGGATAGGAAACTTATCCGGGACAGTGGCATTATTCAGTGCCTTATAATCCACACAAAAGCACCAGCTTCCATCTTTTTTCTTCACCAAGATGACCGGGCTGGAATACGGACTGACACTCGGACGAATGACCCCCGCCGCTAACATCTCAGTAACCAGTCGTTCAATCTCTGTTTTCTGTATATGGACGTACCGATAGGGCCTGACATTCACAGGTTCAACACCTTCCTTCAGCTGAATTCAGTGATCAATAGCTCGCTCTGGAAGTAATTCTGTTGGAACCTGAAAAACAGCCCTATACCCCGCATTCAAATCAGTCACCCGGCCAGGCAAAGGTTCCGGATTAACTCCATTCCCTTCCATACCCTCCTCAGTGGCAGTCAATAAGGCACGAAGCTCCACTAAAAATCCTTGGTCACGATGATCCCACGATCGTGATAATCGTTTGAAGAACACTTCTATTTGCGTCAATGTCGGATCCCCCTGCAGCTGTATTTTCTTTCCATCCTGTTTGAAACTCATGCTGAGTGCAGGCCAATCCACCTTCATCTTCCCTATCCGCCTCAACCACTGCATACCTAGGACTACATCTAAACTCCCTAGTTCCAGAGGCAAGAAATCCTCACGCACAGTCAGATTAGGCAAATCGAGGACTACATCCCTACAGATTCCGTTCCCCTTCACCGCGATACCCGTTCCCATGATCACGCCATAATTGGATGTATCCGTACGGGGAATACTCAGTTCTTCAACCACGCGCATAGAAACGAAATTATGCGTTGCTCCACAGTCAATTAGAATGATTACCTCTTTCCCTTGGATCGAACCCTTCAATTTCATGGTCCCAGGCGTTGTCAATCCGACTATCGAGTTAAACGCCACAAATTCCACCGCCTTCCCTTTGTCGTTGCTGATGTCCTCAACGACTTCCACGGTTTCGCTCTCCTCTGAATCGTCTACTTCCTCATCGTTGTGTACAACGTAGACTCGCAACTCTCGATTCTTGCATTTATAGCCGATGGAGTATTTCTCGTCACACCGGAAACATAATCCTTTCTCCTTCTGTTTCTGATATTCCACCTTCGTCAATTGTCGTTGTGTTGGCGCTATTCGAGTAGCCGGAAATGCGTCGGTCCCCTTACTTGCGATCGTAACAGTACGCGTGGGTACTGGATCCACTGCTTTATTCATAGTCTTCGCGATGGTGGTATCCGGTTTTTTTGTCACCTGGTTCGGGTTCAATTCTCCGGCCTCTTGGTCTGCCAGACCGATATCCTCAATCAATTGGGCCTTTCGCATGATTTGATCCAAACCTTTAGGTTCCATAGCCAAAACCTTGGCCCGAATGATCGGATCCAATTCGTTCAAGAACGCTCCCTCCAAAACCTCATCAGCGATCTGAGTAGAGGTGCTGCAAGTGCCTCAAACCTTTCGCGAAACTCCGTAACTGTAGTCTCCTGTTTGATTGCAAGCAGTTTCGCACATTGCTTCCCCTCTTTAGACGGTTGAAACCTCTTAAACAGACGATTCTTCAAATCGTCCCAATCCACAAAGCTATTTCGATTCTCCATATACCAGTACCACGCCAACGCGACACCATCGAAGCTAATAACTGCTACAGTCATTTTCTCCAAATCAGTGAGTTTGTGAATTTCGAGAAACCTCTCAGCTCAAAAAAAACCAGGAATCTGGATCCACTCCTGCGAAAATCGGCATTTCTACTTTTTTGAATTTGCTTCGATCAGATCCATTCTCTAGTTGATCATCCGTTTTAACTACTCCTTCCGTCGTTTTCTATTGCTTGGATGATCCTTCGCCCACGGTAGATACAGTTTGCTCTCCCCGCCCTGCAATGATCTCTATCATGAATTGCTCGAGCAACTTCCGAGTTCGTTCTCCATCTTCGCGGATGACAATCATCATTTCCTTCATACCCGTGATCTCATTCTCCGTTGCCTCGCAACGTTCTTCCAACCTTTTCTGTGTCATCTTCCTCGTTCGCCCCAGGATGAAGGCTCTGATACCAATTTGTAAGGAAACTCCTTACGATTCTTGGTATTAAAATGGTAAAGAAGTTTAACAGTCAACCAACCTATTCGAGAGGGTTGGGAACTCTCCTCCTACATCCACTTCCTCTAATTAACCAAAATGATAACTGCCTTCCTCCCTAAGCAACACTCCCTTTTATACCCCTAAACATAATGTGCCCCTCCCTTGGGACCCACAGACGGATCCCAAATAAACTAACTCCCACATATATTTCTTCTTCTACCCCTCCTAATATATACATTCACAATTGGAGGCTTTACATAGTGATAAGCGTCTATTACTGTCATTTATAGATCATATCAGTGATAAGTGTTTGATAAGACTATATCAATAATAGATGTTCGATTGATTATATCATTGACAAACATTTATCATTGTCCATCATTAATAATTTTTTTTTAATGGTTGAACCTAACTAGACTTTGTTTCCTTTGGGTAGCCATTATGTTTCATGTTTCAAGCACCTTGATAACCTCAGAGAATGGTTGCTGCTAGACATACATTTCCACGATAAGTTTGAGAATTTATATGATCAAATCAGACAAAAGGCTCTCATCCTCTGTATTCAGCCATTTGTGACTGTCCATTTAGAGACACTGGCAAATATTCTTGGCACAGACATTGAAGCTATGGAAAAAGAGCATAAAGCTTTGATAATCAATAACCAAATCCAGGTCTAGCTTTTGAAGCTCTCACCTTCCAAATTTTCATCCTTCTTCTTGAACTGATCTTCAACAATCTTTCCGTGCAGGCTAAAATCGACGCGATCGATAAAGTTCTATATGCTCGAAAAGATCGAAGAAATGTAATTTTTCAAAAGGTCTTGCAAAGTTGTAGTGATCTTGAACGTGATCTTAGCTCTATGTTGCTGGAAGCATACTTCAGTACTCGTAATTTTTCTTAATGAATGAATTGAATGCTCAAAAGGTCCTGCAAAGTTGCAGTGTCTTCTTGATTTTCTTTTTTTTTTCTTTTTTAACACAAAAATATAGAAAACTATTGTTAATTACTTTGACTTAATCGAGCAAACACCAGCAACCATCTATTTTTAAAAATTAACACTAAAAATAGAGTCGGTCCCATTGGATAATATAAAAGATATCATATGTGATAGAATGATTTATACGTCAATATAAAAGTATATCACTAATAATTTATTTAATTGAATCCTTGAATAATTACAAGGAGTTACAAATTGGTAAAAAAATTTAAGGAAATACCAAATTTAGCATCTACATTTTAGATTTGTAAATATAAAAAAAATTATAAAATGTCAAATTTACTCTTCTAACATTGATATACTATTGATATAGTTTACCACTAATATACGTATGATATAACTATGATTTCTATTGATATAAGTTATTTTATGATTATATAATTTACCATTGATTTACTATGCTGATATAACATTTATATATCTGTGATATATACTTGATATGTCTTTAATTTACCACTGATATAACTATGATATCTACTAATATAACTTCTCATGTGATTATATGATTTACCATTAATATAACTTTGATGCATCTGTGATATATACTTAATATGCCTCTAATTTACCATTGATATAATCATGATATCTACTGATATCTAATATTGATGTATCTGTGATCTACTGATATCTATTGATATATACCAGCTATCACTTACAAATATATTTAGTATGACACTGATATACATCAGATGTACATCAAATGTACATTAGAGATACATCAGATATATATCAGATAAGATATACATAGGTATATCATTACAAATATATTTAGTATATCATAAATTAGAGATACGTCAGATTTATATTAGATGTATAATACGTACATCTGATGTATGTAGATCAGATGTAGATCAAAAGTATATCAGAGATCTATCGAACGTATATCAGATATACATCTATCGAGCGTATATCATATATACATCCATCAAACGTATATCAGATATATATCGGGTGTATATCAGATATCATAAGGGTAAAACTGAAATAATAAAAATTTCGAAAATAAAAATTCAAATATTTTATCATATTTACAAAATACAAAAAAGATTGACATTTTTGTAAATATGGATAAAAGTTTAGCTACCCAATACAATTTCCTTAATTACAAACTATTTAGAAATATTATTATCCATTTTTTCTAGAGTTTTCACTAATAAGTTAATTTATTAGTTTTCAAAAGTTAAAATATTAGAGTATTTCTCGAAACTCATGAGGTTTGTTTAGTCGTCGATCGGAAGGTCATAGCAGAACGTAGCTAGCAATAACATTCCGGAGCAGACCATTCGAACTTCTTCTTCGTCGCCGGTCGTCTGTGGACCGTTCGAGCACTCTGTTTATCCCGAACATTGTTTAGTCGTCGGCCGGAAGGTTTGTTTTGTCTCACCATGATATATTTTGCATACCAATATATCTTCCAAGTTTTTTATTTCTGATTTGAAAAATGTTAAAGACCCTTGATTTTTTGTACTGTTTAATCCCTTCGAAACTCCCTTTATGATGGTACCCATAAGTATTAGTTGATTTCACGATGATATATTTTCCATATCCATATATATTTAATGGGTGTTTTCGATTTCTGATTTTGTGTGTTGTCTTGACCAATATTCTCTCTATTTTGGTACTGATTCTTGTTTCCCTCTATTTTTTTTTGTACGGTTTAACCCTCTATTTTTGTACGGTTTAACAATAAAGTTTTAAAGATTCAAATATGATTTGAGTGATGCAAAAATTAAGTGTGAATTATTGTATATATGATGATGTAATATATATCTAGAACTAAGTACCAAATTAATTATAGGAACTCAATTGTCGAATATATTTTATATTGTTTAAATAGTTGTGTGAATTCTTGTATATATTCAATGGTGTCTCCTATTTATACTAAGTCCTATACAATCTACCAAGTTTTACTTAGAACTTGGCAGGATGGAAGATTACATTTGCATATCTTTAGAATATTAAAATGAATAAATATATTATAAAATGGTCATTGGAATATATTATATAATCTAATGGTTGGAGGAGTATATGTATACCATACCATTGAAAAAAAAAAATGACGCCCTAGAAAAAAACGCTAAAAAAGATAATGAGAAGAAAAAGATAATTAAAATATGGAAATAATATTTTGGAGGAGTATATATTTATCATACTATTAAAAATAAGACATTGAACCAAAAAAATTATGCAAGAATAAATTTGAAATTTGAAATTTGAAATTAGGATTAAGGCGAGGATGGAAAAAGAGAATAGAAAGAAAAAATGTTATAATTAGATGGATATAGAGAATAGAGAAAATCGGGGAGAAAAATGAAATGAGATCAAGTGAGAATAAATATAAAATATTTTAATATATCATATTTAATACGTAGAATCAAAATATGGGAATTTTTGAAACCTAATTAAATCTAATTATTCTCTATAAGTTCGAATAATAGAGACAAGATACATAGATATATATATATTATATTCATTATATTCCTATTAGTATTTGATTTCAAAAGCCTTCACGGTGTATATGTTATATCCTAAAATATATATATGAATAATTAATTGTTAATATTTTATAATAATACATGATATGCAAATTATATCATACTTTAGAGACGTGTATATATAATGTTAATTACATGGCTAATAATAGTTGATTTCAAAAGTACAAGTAGCACATATGTTATAACCTATATACAAAATTAACATAAAAATGAAATAACGAAAAAACATGAGCATAATAAGAAAATCTTGAGTAATCAAACTAGGAGAAAATTATAGATATATTTTTAATTTGAAATCATGGGTAAATCTACACATTAATTAATTTCGAATTTGAAATCATGATAATCTTTTTGTAATTAATATATGAATGAGTGAATTAGGGATTATGCAAATAATTGGTTTGGGCCCACGATAATTAAATGTTTATAAAATCAAATAAGGATTTAAATTTTTTAGATTTAGAAAAAAAAATATAACAATAATAAATATAAATAGTAAAATCGGTATTATTAAAAAATTGCAGAAATCTAAAATTGTAAAATTAGAAAACTTTACTATTTTTTAAAGAGATAATATTTCAGAAACTTATTCACACAAATGTCTAAAATTTTTAATTTTACACTTTTAAGATTTCTGCAGTTAGGATTTTATTTTAATTCTGATATTACCTTACATTTACATTTATTATAGTTATTTGTTTTTTTAAAATATAAAAGATTTAATTCCACATATTATTATCATAATCCTTTCATTATTGTGAGCCTCGTACCAATTTTCAATACAAATCTCTTAATTTACTTCTTCTAAACCTTAATTTACTCATTCAATAAGATTGATTTTCCCTTAATTCACTCCATTGGTGCTCAATCTTCAAAGACAATTCAAAATTACAAAAACATCTTTTGAAGTCTATATACAAGTTGAGTTATAAAATATATTCGCTTATATATCCGCATATATACAAGTTGAGTTATAACATATATCATAATCAAATCACTATACTATAAATCCTCACATATACAATATTCCACACCAAATCAGAAATTGAAAACATCCATTAGAATGCAAACCTTTTAATCTGGAGATGAACTGCTCTGGCGACTGAGAAAAATGGAGGCGGCCGGAGATGAAGACAGACAAACGTCGGTCAGAGACGAAGGTAGGCAGAAACGCCAATAAGAACCGACGGAAATATCTTTTCGAAGGTGGCCGTAGATAAAATGCTCTTGCGACAGAGAAAAGCGGAGTCGGCCGGAGAGGAAGGCAGACGGTCGGAGAAGAGGAACAGATGGTTGGAGAAGAGGAACGGAGGGTCGAAGGGAGGAAAAACGATGAAGAAGAAATGGGTGAGTTTCAAAAATGGATGGGATTTTGGGTTTTGAGATTTTTTAATTTTGGAAAGTATCATTAGCAGAGACATTTGACCTCCCAATTTATCAATTCTAATATTTAATAATTATTTAATATTGAGATGAATGTTAAGGATATACTAGTAATTTGTGTTATAGATATCATCTAATTAAGATGACACTCTTCGATCTTAGTTATGATTTCTAAATAGACCATCTATATACTAATCTCTTCTTTCTAAAATAAGGGATTGGGCTGTTGCTGCTGGTTGAGATGGGCCTGCTTTCTGAATGCTTAACAAAGCACTGAAATGTAGGAAGATTGAATATTATCCGATTTCTGTTGGAGCTCAAGACACAACGCTCTAGGGACGCTGCTCATAATTGTGTTCATTTTAATTACAAGTTTAGTACTTTTTTAAAGATTATTATATCGAATAGGTAACAAACTAACTTTTAAAAGTTACTTTCAATTTTGTATATAACAAAATGTTTGAATTTTCAATTTTGTGTTTATTGAGTTCCTGATCAACTAGATATTTCTCGTATTTCACTAACTTGTTGATATTAAATTTTAAAGTTTAGGGTCTGAAGATGACTTTCAAACTCATGTCAGTATGCTAAACTTCACCTCCTACCAGAACGATCATTCAATCCTTCATCTGAAAAACATTTAGGAAAACAAAGATGAGTACAAAAATACTCAATAAGCAATTTCCATATCGAATTTCAAAATTCATTTTCCTTTCAAAACATTCGTAAACAAAAATACGAACAGATCAAAACTTTTAAAGTCGTTTAAAATATTTAATACAATTTTCAAAACTTTCAAAACAAACTAAATTTTCAGAAACAAAGTCTTCAAATAAAGGTAAAATTTTCAGTCAATCAAAACAAGCTGACATAAAATTTAGTTTTGTTTCGGACGGTAAAAATTCCTATTTTCTAGTATTTGAATTCATTTATAATTTTTCTGGAGAAGATATTCGGTCAAATCCCTTGCAACTTCTCTTTTAAGTATTTTGAAAAGTTGCAGTGACATTGAACGTGATTTTAGATCCATGGTGCATGCTCTACTCTGACGAAGGTTAGAACAATGTGGTTAGCAATTTTCTAGTGTTGAATATATCAGAGAAATTTAAAATTTTAATTTAACGATATATATAGTCTGATGCTTAGTATAATCATAGCGGGCATGTTGAATAACATTTAGTATGTCCTAGCTTTTCTGATATCTTTTATAGAGAATGTAAATTAAGAATCTAAAATATATCATCATAATTTAATATAAATTTAGATTTAAATCTCATTTTTCCAACTATTCCATTTTGGGACATGAATTTTAAAATGTTCGGTTTAGTTTCTAGATTTAAAAAGGAAAAAAAGAAAGGTAAATTTTCAAAAGATTTATTTTAATCTTTCTTCAAAAAAATATATTATATATTTATTTTAATGTCTTCTAATATATAGATCCTCGTTTTGGTCTTTATTATTGATTTTGATGCCTAATATTTATCCACACAATAATTGTCTTATTTTATTTTCACTATCAAATCATATGATAGGCCATAGGGTTATAAAAAAAAATCTTTCTTGTTTTATTCCCACCTCCAAACAAAAAGGAATGGAAGTAATTGAGATTTTATAATTCGAAGGGCTAATAAAGAGTGATTAATTTGGATTATTCTATAAAACTATTTATTCTGAGTTCTACGAGAAAGACTTTACTGATATAGATGAGAATTATTAAACTCACCATTTCACTTGAGTTTGGATGAATTGATAACTATTCATTAAGAAGTCTGATGGTCATTTGTTCGAGAGAAAGACTGTTGAGGCACGACTAACATAATCCCACATCAATTAGAAATATGAAATATCTTAGAATATATAAATAATGATGGTAATATTTTATTGATATGAGTTTTTTTCTCTCATTAGAAATCAAATATAGATTTATTGACCTAAAAACTAACAAATCCAAAAGAAAAACGGAAAAAAAAAAAGAAAGAAATTACAACATGTAGGGACGGTGATTTAAATTGATGATCTTTTGATTGGAGACAGGTTTTTAAACCAGTTTAACTGTGTTAAGGTTGGTAATAAATTATTTCAAATAACATAAAAATCAAATTAAACCTTTTGAAAAAATTATAAAATATATTAAAAAAAAATTAATGCCATTTTGGTCCCAATATTTTTTTTAATTTTTTAAAATCACACAATTTCAACACTAAACCCTGTATTCAATAAATTTCTTAAGATATAACAATAATTTTGTGTTAAATAATTTTCATTTTCATTTTTTAAAGTCACAATTTCAACACTAATCCTATATTCAATCAATTTCTTAAAATATAACAATAACTTTGTGCTAAATAATTTTCATAGTGTTGAAATTTTGAGACAAAATCTAGAAAGATCATTTTTTTTAAATTATAGGAACCGAATGGAAATTTTGAAAGTAAATAGACTAAAATGAAAAAAAAATTAAAATTACAAGAATAATTATAGAGACTAAAATAAACAAAACTAAAAGTCCATGGACAAAAATAATATTTAAACATTTAAAGCAAAACAAAATAAATAAGCACTTTACACCTAAAAAAAATTACAACTCTATTATTTTCTACCTATTTTACGGTATAATAAAAATATTGATTAAACTTTTTTTAGCACAATAGGTTGGTTAGGGATTTAAACCTACAATTGTTTAGTGATAATGCACGTTTTAATCAATTGAATTATATTCAGGTCAACAAATATTAATTAAAATTTTATATTGGCACTTTGATTTAACCTATAAACACATGAAAATATCTCGTGCAAATTTATTTATTTATTTATTTATTATTATTATTATTATTATTTTTTTTTTTTTTTTTGAGAAATTTA
>NW_019104644.1:142472-217829 GCF_001995035.1 Momordica charantia
TACCCCTCCCTGAGTAATTCGTTTATTATTATTATTATTATTATTAGGGCTTTTTAACGGTGTGTGAGAAGAAAAAAAAGTGTGGCTTAGTGTTGTAATATGGAAAAAGAAAAAATGAGATGTAATGGTGGTCTATTGTGGTGGTGGGTAGGGGGTATTGAGTCAAGAACGAACCGCGCGTGTTAGACACCTTTGGTGTAAGGGTTGTGACTACACCGAGTCGATAACTCGGATAAGAGAAAGAAAAGAAAGAGAAGGGTGTTGTTTGAATTTATATATATACGGTAGGGGGTGGTGGTGGTGGTGGTGGTTCGGGTATTGACTCAAGTCTACCCTCTCAAGTTTTCTGACGGTTTAGATTTTAAAAAAAAGGGTGTTTTGGTAATTATGTATTTGAATTCTTACCCTCCTTTGATTTAAATTCAATGTGTAATCTTTCTTGTCTTTTATCTTTATTTGGAGGAATTATTGGAGTAGATTGTCATAATGTGGCTAATAATTTTATACAATTGAATTTATAAATTTTAAATTACAAAAGTACTCGTCGGAATGCTCTTAATAATTTGTATTCCATTGTACTCTTAATAATTTGTATTACATCGAATTGTCGGTTCTGCTCCTTAAACTCTTTTGAATTCAATTAAATGAGTCTCTTTTTATTAATCTCATTATCCAATGGTTATCATGAGGCGGCTACATTTAATAATTTTTCAACAAGATTTGTGTTTTTAATTTGATATATTTTCCAAGTGAAGTCAACGAGGAGACAATCTAATTTTTATTTTTCTGATATTTTTGGGAAGTGGAGTCACGCGCCGCCGTTGCAGGTGGGATGGGGAGATGAGATCTGTCAGGGTCGTAATAAAGGAGGTGGCAGAAGCTGTTGGGAGAAAAGGGTTGCTGTCATTTAATGTGAAGTTTGTAGGCTTATTCGAGTGACGAATAAGAGAAGGACACGTGGAGATCATTAGGTGACAGTCGGGGATGATGATGAAACGGCGTTTTGGATGGAAAGCGGTAGATTTAGGACAGGGTGTCCAATCTCTGGGATTCCGGGACAGTAGGGCCTTGGATATGGGCACAAATTATGGAGTGTTTTCCCTCTCCAAATTTTACCAAGAAAATCAAACTTCTTATGCTATTTTATTATTAAATATTATTTCACTTCATTTTGGTTCTTATATATATACGTTCAATTTTTGTTTATTTTGGTCCTGTACCTTTAGAACGTTTGTTTTGATCCATGTACTTTTAAAAAAAAATAGTGAGTGAATATGTTAAAATTTTGGTCGAAATAAATTAGATAAAAATGAAAATGAAAGGACCAAAATGTTTTTTTTTTTAAGTAAGAGGAACGAAATTAATACTTTTTAAAGTATTAGGATTAAATTTAACAAAATATGAAAATATAGAGACCAGAATAGCATGGACTAAAATGAACGCAAAGTGAAAGAACATGTACCAAAATAGTATAAATCTGTATTATTTTAAATATTTTTGGGTGTAATGATATGAATCTCTTATGTTTTGGTCGATTATATTTGTCTTAATTAAGCAATTCTTAAGTTAGTTTTTCGTTTTTATTTCTATAATTTAATCAAATTTTACAAAATATCTTTATTGTTACCGGTGTCGATAGTTTTCTTATATAATACGGTAATCTTTGAGTGTGATGAAAAGAGAAAAAGGGAGCGAGTTTTTGTAAACATTTGTTTTTTCTTTATTCAAATTCGTATATAGTGAATTTAACTACATATTTAAAAATGAACACCATCGAATCACGTTTGAAAGAAAGCATATCATTTAAAAAGGTTGGTTTCCAATTGAAACCAAAGCTTAAACCATGATGATGAAAATAATAATTTAATCATAAGAGGGGGAAATTTTCCAAAAACAAATGCTTACAATTAAAAAAAAAAAATCTTACTAGAAAAAGCAGAAGAATCCATTATGATCTTTAAAAACAACAAATTATGAAAGCACTTCCTATATGTAAAGTTATCAATACCAAAAAAAAAAAAAACACTAAAGCGAGCATAACTTAACAATAATTGACATATATCATTCTTAAATAATTATAACGTGGTTAATTGTCCCTCAACGTCCTATTGATGGTGTTAACTTGGAATAATGGACTTAGAGAAGTGATATTTTAATTCGAGTTTGTTAATTTTTTTTTACATAATTAAAATTATTATTGAGGAAAAGAAAAAAAAAGAGGAGAAATAGAATTTTTTTTTTCTTTGGAAATAGGAGAAATAGATTTGAAAAAGGTAGTAATTAATGAATATGAAAAAGAAAAAGGGTGAAGTTGATATATTGGTTGATGCCAAGTTGAAGAGTGAGAATAAAATTGAATTATTCAAAGGATTTGGAATAAGGTCTCAATCCATGTCTCCCAATTCATAAAAATAAAAAATAATAATAATTAAAAAAAACTACACGTGACCCTTCAAACAAATAGAAAAGTGTGGACGAAAATATGCCATCTATTTAGATTGTCTACACACTGAAAATTACCCAAAAAAAAAAAAAAGAACCAAGTAAAATTGACCAAAATTGAGGGAGAAGTTGAAAATTATGGCTAATAGGTCATTCAATTTCCATATATTTAGTCCCTATATATTTTTAAAAGATTTTAAATAGTCCTCTGAATTTTGAATTTTTATGTATCTAATAAATCTGTGCCATTAATTTTACTAATTCTAAATGGTTGAAGATGGATCGAAATGAATGTGTCATATAATACTTTAAAATGTCATTTAAACATTAAAATAATGGAGTTAATAGTATAAGCTTATTAGAAACTTATTAAAGGAAAACTAAAAGGTCGTTTGGTAACGTTTCTGTTTCTTATTTATCGTTTCAAATTTTATTAAGAAATCTAAACATTTGATAACTATTTATGTTTTTTTTTGTTTCTCATTTTAGAAACATTCAACTATTCATTGAAAGAAGGTTGTGATATGAGAATGTTATGAGAAATTTCGAACGAATTCGTAATTTTTTTTATTTATTTAGGGGAAAAAAACAAATAGAGTAAGATAGTGGGGACGAAAATGCAATGAATTTAAAGTTGCGAAGACAGTGAAAGAAAACTTTGGCTGTCCAAATCCAAACAAAGGAATAGCACAATTTATCTCATTAAATCGGAAGCCGGTCGTCGGGTCGGGTGGCCCACCGGCGGCCGCGCCCCACCACCCCATGCCGGTGGCAGACGGTGGTCCCACCACCGCATACCCAATCACATGCCTGTCCATTCTCACCGGAGCTCCGGCCACCGGCCATTTTCCATCGAAATCCTCTCTTCATTTTATTTATTTATTTATTATTATTATTATTTTAAGTTCCTCCGTTGACCATACCGACAACTTTTTGTATTTATTATCTTCTTTTTCATGATTAATTTATAATTGTATTTTTATAAAAAAGAAACTAATTTTAATTACATTAAATTCACTCTTCTCATGCATTATTAAATTAAAAAAAAAAAGAATCTTCTTGATAACGTTGCCTTATTTTTTTAATATAATTTTAATTCTTAAAGTTTGCTTCCGTTTCTAGTGTGGTTTTAGTGTTTAAAAAAATAAATTATATTTTAGTTTATAGACTCTTATCCAATTTTAATAAATTATAAATTTAGTACTTGGGGAGAGTCTTTCAATGTTCATAAAATATTAACTAGATGTGTGGATATTATTTGATAATAAAAGGCTTATCAATTTACTTTATAATCCATGTTTTTTTTTTATAAATTACTTCTCCTAAAAAAAAACCTAATCCAAACCAAATTTGAACAAAATAAAATTTTATTTTTAGAATTTATTTACGAAATCAAATGTATTATTCGACTTATAAAATTAGGGGTAGATAAATTTATTTTTAATATGTAAGTAAATCTCTTATTGCTGTTATTTAAGCTAATAATCAACGACTTATCAATTATTAAAAGAGTTCTACATTTGTACTTATTATTTTAGAAATGATAACGTTTATAATTATTTTTAGAAAAGCATATATTTGTAAATATAAATTTAATATATTTAAACATATATCTGACGGTTGAGAGAAATCTCATTCAACGGCATACATTTAATATGTATTTTGTAAAATATTACTACGTTTTAACTTTTTTTTTTAGTACAACATGTAGGGGTGGAAGTTCTACTTTTCTTAGTATATTTTACCTTAGATTAGACTTCAACTTTGATTTGAATTATACATTGTTATTTGGTTAAAAAAACACATTAATTCATGTACTTTTGCTAAACCAACGATTTGAACTTTAGTTTGTAATCATTTAGTCTATGTAGTTTTAAATTGGTAATAATTTAGTATGTAACAATTTAATCCCTACTGTGAAAAATTTTATCAAAATTAAGTGTCAATTTTTATCATATATAACATTAATTTAGTCTTTGTAATTTATAAACATATTTCATCCCTCATCGGTTTATCAATCTAAATGTAAGAAAATGTTTCACGATAGGGACTACATCGTTACAAATTTTAAACTGAATGAATTAAATTGTTACAAATTAAAGTTCAAAGACTAAGTCGTTACTTCACTGAAAGTATATGGACCAAAAATGTGTTTTAGCCTATTTATTTTATGTAATTGCCTCGACACGGTTAAACGAGGTTCCCATGGTTGTCAAGAAGGGCAAAAAACTTGTAATTTCTGTAATTTTATTTTACCTTATTTTTTCTTCAATCTATTTTTCGGAGAGGCTATGCTTATAATTAATGAACTTGAAATCTCACACTATTTGTTTGGTCACTGTGTAGAATTATTGTGATTAGGGTTTTACGTGAAGACTATGGCTTCTTCTTCTTCTCCATTATTGTTTGAAGGGTTAGGTTTAGGATTTTCGTATCTCAAAGTTTTTAGAGCTTGAATTCATCTCTCTTATCCAATAATTGTACCATGAAAATGAAAATAAAAGAGTGAGAGCCACATGGTTTTTTTTAAGTACAACATATAGGTGAAGGATCGAACTCACAATCTCTTGATTGGAGATATATGTCAATTACTACTGAGTTGTGCTCGCTTTGGCAAACCACATCGTTTTTAACTATTTAAAGGCACGTTTAAAAATTTTCATGATATTTCGTTATTATAATTTTTGAAAAAGTAAAAAATGAAAGAGCGAGAGTGAAGGGATGAATAATATTGCTTTTCGCTTTTTTATTTTAATACAACATATTGGGGAGGGGATTCGAACTCACAACCTCTAATTAGTTGGAGGTATATACTAATTACCGCTAAACCCGCTTTTAGCTTATTAAAAACACATGTTTTAGAATTTGTAACTAAGAAGGTAATATGCCAAATCGAGCATAGCTCAAGTGGTTAAGGTACCTATTTCTGACAAATTCACGATCTTCTGATCAAAGATAAATGTTTTAACTTAATTGAGCTATAGGTTGAAGTTGACATTAGTTTTTGTGATGGATTAATATATCATTGTTTATTTTGTTTTATAAAAGTGCTTATTTAGTTTGAATATCTTCACATAATGGTTATAAAATTGTTTTATTTTATTTTTAATTTAGTAACATAATTGAATAATGTATTTTAAATGTATTAAAATATTTTTGTTCACTAAAAAGTGCGCTATGAGATTTAAAAATTCTATACACCATTTTATTTATTTCAAAAGTAATTACGAATATAATATTTATTTTTTAAATCATTAATTAAACATTTTTTTGAGTGTAAGGATAGGGATTCGAAGCCAACTAAAGTATAGGTCAAGAGATTAAAACACATGTATCCAACCATGAGCTTGAGAGTTCGAGTCTCCACCCTACGAAAAAAAACGATTAATACATTAATTGATGTCTTGGTCGAAGATGAGTAATTTTCATAACCAATGATTTAAGCTGATTTGGTATTAATTAACTATAATCATAGATGGTTGGAAAAAAAAAACTATAATCATAGGAATCGTTGATTATAGTGATTACTGTATATTCCACCCGTTACAGCATTAACAATAGATTTGTAGCAGCCCAAACGACCGCTCTTAAATTTATCTGCAATTTAGCATATCGACACATCTCTTTCATTTTCAAATTAGTTAGCTTTCTCCTTTTGCTTCTTTTTCAAGGGAGATAGAATGTCAAAATCAATCTTCTCTTTTACATATTTAAGAGTGTGACTACTCATATTTCAAATTTATGTATCGATTTGGTAGCCCTTAAAAGATATATAATGTATGAAATAAGAGAGAAGCTATGAGTTCCCTACTTCAATTGTGATCCACTCACTTTCTTTTCATTCAAAATATGGTGGTGTTTTTTCAATAATTGTTATCATTTTTCTCCAATCTTGTCTCATTTTTTTTAGGGCCTATCTCCAAAAATAATAATTAAAAAATAATTGGATTGAGAAGCTTTTCCTTATAATTATTTGTCATAATTATAAGGAGGCAAAATATATGATTTTGTTCTTTAATGTGTGCCATTTTTCCAATTTCCATAGTATTTTTCCTTTTTTTGAATGTTTCAATTTAATCTTTGGGTTAAATTATATATATATATATATTAGTATAGAATGATAATTCAAATTCACGCCTTCTTAATCAAAGATAGATGTTATAATTAGTTAAGCTATGTTGAAGTTGATTAGATTATCTATATTAAATTTTATTGACACAATGTCAAAATAATTATATAAATGATGATATGTCACATTAAAGTACATTTTTTCGTATATTAGTTGAATTGGATTGCTTTAGTATTTTAGATATGTTCACCCATAAAATAAAAATTTACCCATTTCAAATTATTATTATTATTATTATTATTATTATTATTATTTTGAAGGACCCACATCAAATTACTTAAATCATAATGACTTTAAGGGGCTTGTTGCTACCCTACCAACAACCAAAAGCCTGGTAAAAAATATCATTTTAAATTTGCTTATCATTTTTCTTTTAATATTTAGTGACCACATTGAAAAATACCAGTACATAAACAATGAAATTAAAAAAAAATAGAAATTGGGAAATTATTTGAGAAATGGCATAAATATTTTTAAAAAATATATATAAATTTATCCTTAACAGAATAACAAATATATCAGGTTTATATTAATAATTGAGTCATATTCAATCATTATTGAAATATATTAATTATTTAAACAAATTTTACTTTATAGTATAAATTTAATTAACATATATTTTTTCAAAATTATCACAATTTTTAATTTTTTTTAAATATATCACAAATTTAACTACTTGACCTGTTTTTACTTTACATTTGAGTTTCTATCGTGTTATTTGTTACCATTTTAAATTTTTCTACTACATTTGCAAATACATATTTATTCCCATCTATATGATTACCTCAAAAAGTAATTTTTTATTAATTCCTTACACCAATTCAATTTCGTGATATAAATTTAAATTATTTTTTTAACTAATTTTGTTGATGTAGAAATTTGGTCTCTTGACATTTCGCCAAATTTGCACTAATCTTCTAAGTATGAAAGGGATCGACGGGACCTGCAAAACAATGCACTAGGACCGGTGTGGCTTTGGCTACACGGACTTCGATGCTTAAATTAGTATCGGAGAAGTTGAATGAGGAAAGTAGGGGGAGAGCAGGGGGTTTTGGCCAAACCTTTGGCTTACTTTCCAATTTAATTATAGAAGTTGAATCATAATCTCCCTCGGGTTTACAGAAGTTGAATCCTAATGGGAGTTTACAGAAGTTGAACCCTAGTATCTTTAGGAGATCTGGACTTCTGGACTCATATGCTTCATCGTGGATCTAATGTCAAATCAAGGGTCAAGATCAGGCGGGGTTTCGGATTGGTCTGCACGAGGATCGAGGGGAGTCGAGTTAGGATTCTCGACCTTGGCCGAGAACACCTCAGCGTGAGGCCTCCTCGACGCCGAGGCTTGGTCGACGCCGACCCCGGGTTGGCCCGAACCGACGGTGTTCGACGATTCCCCTTCTATCGCTTCGTCCATGTATTTCTCTTCCCATAACAAATTTGTATACTTGAGACCATATATAGTTTCTTTTGAGTTCAATATTTTATGAGTATTATTTAATTATTATTGTAACATTATTACTTATAGAATATGATTCAATAATCACAGTGTTATAATTATGAAAATGTTTAGACTCTATTTGATAACGATATGATTTGTAGTTTTCTGTTTTTAAAATTTATACTTATTTACCTGTAATTTCTTTAACATGTGTTCACGTTCATTAAAAAAAAGATTTTGATTTTTTTTGGTTTTAAAATTAAAGAATAGATAAATAAAATAAAATAATACATAGATAAAAATACTATTTATAAACTTAATTTTAAAAAACAATTTTTTGTTCGGAGAAAATTATTAAATGAGATCTTAATATACATATTTTTGTGACTATTGGAATATATTTCTAGTAGCTGCTATTGAATCTATACTCTCACCCTCACCTAAAAGCTCTTTCAGTTATTATGGTATATTTTAAGAATTGTGTTGTTAAATAATTTGTTTAAATTTTATTTTTCAAAGTATTTATTTTAGTTCTTAAACTTTGAAAAAAAAATATTCTTAGGTTTTCAAAATGTTTATTTTTGTTTCAGACTTTTAAAAGTAAACCATTTTTTTCCTTAGATGACAAGATAATAGCAAAAATTAAAATAATATTTTTGAAAGAAAAAGAATCTAAAAATGTCTATTTTAGTGCTTGAATTTTGAAAAAACAATGATTTAATTTAAGTCTATAAACTTTTAAAATATCTATTTTAAAACTTTTAAAAATAAATCATTTTGATTATTACAGTTGGGTCACAAGATAATAACAAAAAACAAATATGATTATTAAGTGTATGAACTAAATCAATATTTTGATTTGGAATTTTTTTTTTGTTTTTTATATATATACTTTTGCTTTTACGAGAGCTAATAAGTTTTCAAAACAAATTGAAGGTAAAACTTTTTTCCTTCCTCTAATAAATTTCTCATTTTAAAATTAGAATGGAAAACAAGATATCCAGTATTTCTGTCTTCTTTTATTTTTACTTTATTTTTCTTTTAGTTTTTTTCAGTACAACAAATAGGGTGGGAGATTGGAACTTATGACATTTTGGTTATTAGTAGATGATAATTACTGCTTAACTAAGTTTATGTTGACTTTTCTTTTAGTTATTTAATCTAACTTTATAACTATATTTTTTATATTTTAGCAAACTTTTGAAAAAAAAATTCAAAAAGCCATTTAAAGATTTTATTAAGATTTCAAAAGTGTTTTTTTTTTTTCAGAAGTTTCTCATGCTTGTTAGTTTGGCCCAAAATATAAAAGCCCATTAATTAGTAAGCCCATAATGTTCCTGGTACAATTGTTATGGAAGCCCACACAGTTAGGTGCATTTGAAAATGGTTGGATTTTCTCTTTCAAATTTTTTTAAAATATGGTAGTTTAGTAATAAAATCTTTAATTTTATTCTTTCAAGCACCTTTGAAAATTGAAAACTTGACCAAATTTTTATAACAAAAAGGACATTTTGGATTTGTTTTTTAATTCAACCTTTCTATCCACGTCTACATTTACTTATTATATGTTATATATTGGATAATACGTATCAATATATTAAAGTACAATCAATTTCAAAAAAATTTTGCAAGTAGTAAATGTTACACTATCTTACAAATATTTATCAAGCGTTCCGACCTCGACAATATTTTTTTAGGTACAATCTTACTTTGTCTAACAGAAATTCATTGCAAATGACATTATTGAGAGATGACTAGGACACCAATTTTATTTAGCATGCATCGGGGAATATTCATTCGCATTTCCTCATTAATTATGTCTCTAACTTTTGTTAGACATTTTTTTTTTCTTTTGAGAAGAACTTAGATACTTAAAAAGGATGACACGTACAAATGGAGAAACAATTAAAAAAAACACCCACTTGATAGGGCAAAAAAGAACAAATATATATATATATATATATATTTTCAGAGTGATAACGTATTATATATTTACATCACACTTAAAGTTGATTTTACTTTTGAACTTTATCGCCAAAATACCTAATACCAATAAAGATTGGTGTAAAAAAAAAAAAAAAAAAACTCTAATTCTAACCAATGCACATGTTTGCATCTCCAGTATAACTTAATATTTATTTATTTTTAGTTCAATAATGGTAGGGTGAGGATTTAATCATCAACTTTAAAGAGACAATAGGTACGTTGTATACTTCGACTATCTTTACGATATGATTTTAAAGAAGGTAAACTGTAGAGTTAGAATCTATGACATGGAAAAATATTTCTTACCAGCCTTCACAAATGTGAAATTGGAGGTTCAATCTCCCATCTCTATATCTATTCTACTAAAAAAAATGAGCCTAACTCAACTCATAAAAGGACATATTGAGTCTGGAAGATCCGCATGGACCTCACATTTATATGGTACTAAGAAAAGAAGAAATAATTGCATAATAATTTCAATTAAAAAAATGCAACGTTAAACTTTAGGATGTAACAATGTAATTTCTATAGTTTAAAATTTGTTATAATTTAGTTTATATCATCATTTTTTCTTGAATATGCACAGTATCTATGGCTTAAAATGTATTATAATTTAGTTTCTATCATGAAAATTTATGTTGAGGTGCGAACTATGTTTGATGTCGCAACCATATTCCAAAGTCTATCAATCCATCCTTTCGTTTCTACATATGAATTTTATTTTTGTACACGTGCATTTTATTTTTGTACGCGTATAATCGATGTGGTTGTCATGTCAAATTTCCATTACACCGTATAAATTTTTTATCAAATCATTACAAGTTTTTAAATTAGATCATCACATCGTAAAGTTTATGAACTGAAATAATAACTCAGGACAAAAAAACAAATGTATTATTTAATGAATATCCAATTATCAAATTGAAAAGTTAAATTATAAGTTTACCTCTATACTTTTAAGTAGTTAAAATAATTATATTATTATGTCATTTCCATTTCCAAACTTTCAATATTGTGAGTCATATCATACTCACAATTATAAATTATAATATAAAAAACATATTTAGAAACTATTTAAAAAAGATAGAGACTAAACAAACACAACCATGAAAATACGTCCATCTCTATACTTTTGTAACATTGATTTTTAGTTCTTATACTTTCAAAATGTTCTTTTCGACCCCTCTACTTTTAAAAAGTGATCAATTTGTAGGAGTGTTCAAACAACCCGATGAACCTAACCCTAAGGTTTGGATTGGGTTGGGTCTTGGATTTAACCTTTAAAAAATCAGGCCAACCCAACCCAACTCGAATTTATACATATATGTGTATTTTTTTAAATTGTATATAATAATAATAATAATAATAATAATATTTATCTTTATCTTCAATGTCAATCGTCCATTTAGTTTTAATCATAGCATTTCATTTAAGGTTTTCAAATTATCTTATTCCATTTTGTATCTAAATCTTAACCGTTCATTTAGTTTTAATCCAAACTCATGTTGCCGCCGTGATAATTAAAAATTAAAAAAAAAAACACACGACCCGAAAAAATCCAAACCCAACCTGTGAACACCCCTACCAATTTGATTCCAATTCAAACCTGACGGTTCCTATATATTGTCAACCCGAAAATTCAGATTGGTTCTAAAACCCCTCTTAACTCGACTTAACTCCACCCAACCTGTGAACACCCCTATCAGTTTGATTCCTATTTGCAAAATTTCAACACAAACTTTATATTCAATAGAAATCTTTTAATAAAAAGTTATGCCTATATTTCAAAAAATTGAGCGAATAAAGTGTCGTGCCAAAATTAAAATTCGAAAACAAATGAGATAAAATTGAAAAGAGTAGGAAATAAATAATATTTTTAAAAATGGAAAGAAAAAAAAAAGTGTGGTGGAAGGATTGAAATTGAAAGTTTGAAAACTGTGGCGGGTAAAATTAAAAAAAAAACGGTCAAAGGTGCAGCGAATATTCCGTGGAATCGAGGAACGTATTTTGGTAAAAAGGGTAGGGGTAAAATGGGAAAATGGGGCCACCGGAAAACCACATAATGAGGTTTCGTTTGACCAATGTACATTAAAAACCGGCCTCGAATGATTGGCTTTGATCCCACTTTGACCCAACAAAAATTCGAAAATCGCCACCTCCCAATCCCAACCCTTTTTTAAACCCTAATTTCAAATCCCAAATCCCAAATCCCAATTCCCAAATCCCAAATCCCAAATCCTTTTCTTCTCTTCTTGTTTTTCTTTCAATTCAATCTTCTTCTTCTTCTTCTTCTTCTGGTTTCCGGGGAGTGCAGCCGCAGCTGGAGGAGAGAGAAATTGGGTTTCTCTCTCTTCTGGTTAAACAACGAATTGTTTTCCTTTTTTAAAAAGAATTTTTTTTTTGAATTTTCTTTTATGCCCAATTTCTGAAGAAGCTGTTTTGGATTTGGGTCTGGTTCTTTGAGGGGTGCGGTGGTTTCTTCGTTTTTTGGGACGGATTAGGGTTTCGTCTTCTGCTGGGGGTGAGAGGACGCGGCGGCCCAATTAGCTACAATGAATATGATGCGTCGTCTTAAGAGCATTGCTTCAGGTCGGACTTCGATTTCATCTGACCCTGTGAGTATTTTCATTTTGTATTTTGATTTTTTGTTGTATCTTCAACTTTCTGGCGTTGGCGTTGTGTTGGGTTGAAATTGGGAAAGTTTGTGGGGAATTGAAATGCTTGATCGACGAGAACATGGTCGAAATTGAAAGGGAACTCAGCTGATAATGAATTAATCTTCATTTTTTATGCCCTTTCAGCTTTCTAATTCCGATAATTTCTTGTAAGGAAATAGATCATTTGATGCGTTTATTAGTGGTCCTCGTTTAAGATCTATGACAATGTGTAACATTATACATTGTATTGTGTTGTCATAATGGAGATACTGTTGATGCTTCGGGATTCTGATGTTTACATTTCCATCAATTTTGATCTTTTTCTCATTACCGTGTCTTTTAAGGGTGGAGATTTTGGGATTAAGCGGGCTAAAGTTGATCAAGAAACTGAACGGAAGGTTGATGGGGTATCGGATGATGTCGGAAGAATTGCCTCTGGATTAGAACCGAATTTGGCTTCTACTTCAATGGACAATGCTGCAAGCACATCGAATATTTCATCAACGGCTGGAGCAGTAAAGTCCGGCTATGATCACCTTCCAAGAGAAATGCGTGAAATGAGAATTAGAGATGACAAAACCAACCATGATGAAAAGGTTATTCAGAGAGACTTTTGCTTCTCAAATATAGCTCTTGTTTTGTTTTGTTATCTTCCTTTTTTAAACAATCTCTCCATCTTTTCAATATCTTTCATGCCACTTTCTCCATGTACATTTGCAATTAAGTTGCTAGTATCTTGTATTCTTTGATATGTAGTCCATGTGGAAAACGTAACTTGGATACTTCTGCAACGTGGTAAATCAAGTGGAAATAAGTATTGAAATTTTATCTGCTATGATCCTGTTTTAGGATTTGGTGGAACCTGCTATCATTAATGGCAGTGGAACAGAAGCTGGTCAGATAATAGCAACTACAGTAGGCGGGCGGAACGGAAAACCAAAACAGGTTACTTTTAATTAGTCTGCATATTGTTTGTCATTTGGTTGCACATATCCTCCTCTCTATATCTCCCACGTATGCTCATAATCTCAGAGGAAGCTATGAAATAACTTATCGTAACCTTTTCAATCAAATCATATGGTATTTGATTTCTTGTAATTGAGGTGGAGAGGTGGTTGAAAATTCTTTGCTGTTGTCACCTTGTTGCAGACGATCTCCTACATGGCAGAGCGTGTGGTTGGTACTGGTTCTTTCGGTGTTGTCTTCCAGGTATTTTAATATGCTGTTCCATGTTCAACCAATACTCCTTGCTCTGGTTCCTTTCAGATCCTGAGGTTATTGCAACTTTTAAAATCATATGAATGTTATTGTAATAGGCTAAGTGCTTGGAAACAAATGAAGCTGTAGCAATAAAGAAGGTGCTGCAGGATAAGAGATACAAGAACAGGGAACTTCAGATTATGCGCATACTTGACCATCCTAATGTCGTTCAACTGAAGCATTGTTTCTTTTCCACTACTGATAAAGATGAGCTGTACCTTAACCTTGTCCTGGAGTTTATATCTGAAACTGTCTACAGAGTTTCTAAGCATTATATCAGGATGAACCGAAGCATGCCCATTATTTATGTGCAGCTTTATACATATCAGGTAAACTTTTCAATTCGTGATGAATTACTGTTGATTTGATGACGTGAGAAGTATTTTAACCTTCAATCTGGAATTCTTGCTGAATTTGGCTGTTGCAATCCTATGTATAAATGTAGTAACTTATGTTCTCACTTTTCCAGATTTGCCGGGCTTTGAATTACTTGCATCATGTTGTAGGGGTGTGTCATCGTGATATTAAGCCTCAGAATTTACTGGTAGGTCTTTTTCCTTTTTTCCCATCATCTGACAGCAACTCCTTTTGTTACTTTTTTTTTAAATGAAAAACTGAACTTGGGCAAATAAAAAGGCAATCCAACAAAAGGAGACAAACCAAAACATGAACTAACTATTCAAAAAGGGCTCAAATTGAAAAGAACAAGGCCTAATGGATAATGACAAAAACTCCCTTAGATACTAATTTTTAAAGAGTCATTAAACCTGGCGTGAGACAAAACCTCTTCTCGGGACCTCTCAACCCCCTAAAGTTCCCATTATTCATCTCAAGTCAAATGCTCCAAAGAAAAAAAGGAACAAAAATGTTTGTTGTGAGCCAAAACAAACCCCAAGTGACTTCTAAAAACAGTCCTAGATGAAGTGGGCAAACTAATAGCTCCAAAGATTTGATCCAAACTTAATGTTCTTAGTTTATAAAAATACTATGTCCATTCAGACCTGAGGATTCACTTTTTCGAAAAATGTGCATACAGTTAGTATTCTTAAACATTTTACTAGGGGATTTAAATGAGAATGCACTACCTGCATTCCATTCCAGAAATTTATTTGCACGTGTATGGCTGCTTATACTACAGCCCAGTCGTCAAATGTTGGCTAAAATCACCCTCAGGACCTCAACAATATGTTTTCATGTTAATAGCTATTAAAGCACACATTGTATAAGCATATTGAAATGGTAAGAGACTTCAAGTCGATATGTATTATGATGTTGAATTAAAATGTATTTACATAGAAGACCATGTCATACTCTGAATACAGAATTAATGTGGATGGAGTCGATAGAAATGTCTCCAGAAAAATAGGTTCCTCAAGTTGAAAGTTAGAGTACGGTAGAGATGACAGGAGTTGTCTTTTATCTGCTGATCATTTTCAGCTGCTCAATCGTGCAGGTTAATCCTCACACCCATCAGCTGAAGATATGTGATTTTGGGAGTGCAAAGATGTTGGTATGCATTTACATCTGAATATGGATCTGATTCTTTTCTGATGAAATATATTGATTTATGATCTGATGCGATTAATTTTTCAATTTCAGATGCCTGGGGAACCTAACATATCTTATATTTGTTCACGGTATTATAGGGCCCCAGAACTCATATTTGGGGCAACAGAGTATACCAATGCAATTGATATGTGGTCTGTAGGTTGTGTAATGGCTGAGCTTCTTTTAGGACAGGTAGGTCTTCATCTGAATTGCTGCCTTGAATATAAAGTTGTAGCTTGTAGGCCATTATCTAACTCTTATGGACTTTTGTGGTTCATGTAAAAACTGTCAACTGTGCATAGACTTCATAATCTTTTCATCATATGTTCATTGAGAATCTGTTTTTTCGGTGTAGCGTGGTTTATGCCGAAAAGAAGATTATTTAAATTGTTGAGTTATTTCTGTATCATCTTCTTGCTCTTTCTGATGTGCCATGGACATGTAAATTATTTGCAGCCTCTTTTTCCTGGTGAAAGTGGTGTTGATCAATTGGTAGAAATCATCAAGGTACAACCGATCTGTTGAATAATATCGATATCAAAAGAAAGTTGGGACTTATTCCTTTTTTCTGTTTCACTTTTCTAATTTTCTCTCATGGCTTTATGTCTCCTTTCTTTCACCCTCAGATATTGGGAACACCAACCAGAGAGGAAATTAAGTGCATGAACCCAAATTATACAGAATTCAAATTTCCTCAGATTAAAGCGCATCCATGGCATAAGGTCTCTTGCATTTTCATCAGAAAATTTATTCTTTTTTTTTTCCTCAGTCATGTTTGTTTACTACTATTAGTATTGTCATGAGGGTGGAAATCTTATTGAAGCTATAATCCCAGATATTTCACTCGAGAATGCCTGCCGAAGCAATCGATCTTGTATCTAGATTGCTCCAGTATTCGCCCAACCTACGTTGTACTGCGGTAAAAAACTTTACTCATTTAATGATGACTTTGTTTCTTTGAAATCACAAAAATTATTATTCCCATTTCTATGCCGCTTTCTAGGACAATATGATTATTTTTTAAATCATATTCTAATGTTTTGTTGTTTTGCAACGTGTGATGCTGCTGCTGCTATGAGTCAAATGTTTCTAGTAGTTCTAATGCCTCGTAGCAAGAACTCTATCACCAATATAGATGGATTTCTATGCCCATAGATAAGATTAGGGAAAATTACATTAGCACCTGAGTTTTACTCTTCTTTTGTCCTTGAATTTTCAAAATGCATGATTTAACCTTGAAATCGCACTAAATAGTATCATTATGAGAGATACCAGAGGTGTAAAAAGTAACTGTAGTGAAATTATTTCATAGAACTCTGGAATTATATCATATGCTTTGAAAATTTAGGAACAAGTGAAAGTTCAGAGACTACTTAGATGTCTATCGCGACACGTTCTGCCTGTTAATTATATTGTCAATGCTATCATTTTGATCATAATATCACATTGAAATGTGACACTCATAGTCTAGCAAGGAACTCATAATTTTATCATATGGTTGCTTATGGTCAATCTAACCATTAAGTGGCCTTTTTTTCTCTCCCTTCAGTTGGAGGCTTGTGCACACCCTTTCTTTGACGATTTAAGAGATCCAAATGCATGTTTACCCAACGGCCAAGCTCTACCGCCATTGTTCAATTTCACAGCACAAGGTAAAACCTAACTATTCAACATCATGTTCGACGCTTTGACAAGACTGCTTTGACAAGACTGTTTTTGTTAGTACTGATTTGGATGCGCTCGCAGAACTTGCTGGTGCATCGACTGAGTTGCGCCATCGCCTCATCCCCGAACACGCACAAAATTAAATTAATGTGAATATGGCCTCCTGGATAATTGTGCTTTGGCCAAACCAACCCGTAAAGATCATCCATTTGTAGTAGATCTGTCGACACTGTCATTAACAGCCTGCTCATACCACGGAGAGGAAACGGGCGAGAACTGCAATCGGTTTGTTCTCCGGGTGAAGGACGCAGGCACACTGGCTAACGAGGTTCATATAAAATTGTAGTGTTAACACTCAGCTTCTTGGCAGGTGTGTTTTTCTTTGACAGTGTATAAGAATCTACATTGGGATGAATAGGGTTCTTGGACGTGTATGTATACTATTCAATACGAGTTTTGCTTTTAGCAGAAAGAATCAGACCACCCCCCATTCAATTTATTTCTTATCTGCTAATTTATTATAAATATCTGCTTTACTGGCATTTCGAGGAGAAGAGCAAAAAAAAAAAATATATATACATATTTATATGTATGTTACTAATTACAGTCCTGACCTTACTAGCACGAGAGGTTTACTAATCAATGAACTTCTGAAACTTGCTTCAAGATAATCAATCAAGCCTAAACGCATGTCGATATTGATTGTTTGTAGGACTTTCGTTGATGGAATCCATCTAAAAACTTAGACTCCATAAACTTTCATAATCACAACAATTACAAAATAAAAAAAGAGCACGTGAGCTTTTTTAAGAGCATTTTATTCAATGAGGTAACGTTTTGAATCTATGACACATAAAAGACGATTAATATTTTTATCAGTTATATTAAGATTGGTAAACGAAATGAACTAGCATCGGTTTGAATCTATGACATTTAAAAACGATTAATATTTTTGTCAGTTCAGTTATATTAAGATGGGCAAGCAATCTAGTACTTGACAAAGAAGAGTATGAAAATGAGCTCTAATTGACTATTTGTGATATTAAAGCCTTGTGGAAGATGAAGACCTGTGAAATAATTCTCCATAACTCATGCCAGAAATCGAGCACCCCACAACCTGATGATACACGAGGGAGAGGTAGTGGAGATCTTCTGAAACTTAGGTTGAAAAATACTCTCCATAAACATCTAAAGCTACTGATGAAAACGAACATGAACGTTTAATTGATTAAGACAACTATTTCTGATTGAAAGATTGTGATTTTGAACCATCACTCAAGAGGTTGTCGTGTTTGAAAAAAAACAAAATCTTCTCCAGCATCCTATTGCTATGCAACTTTGTTTATTATTTATTATTTTTGAAAAGAACATAAAACATTAACGAACTTTATAGTTGAAGGTTGAAACGTTATTTGTTGTTTTTTTTTACAACATGTGGGGGTAGAGATTAAACTTGCAACTTCTTAGTTGGAAATATATGTCAATTACCACCGAGTTATATTCATTTGACATTGAAACCTTATTTGTTATACGATATTTAAGGAGAAAAATTAATCAGTAACATATAATTAAGTCCGTTTCTATTTTTCTATACTATATGAAATTAAGCTTATTTTTTTCAAGAACATGTAAAAAAAAGTACGCAAAAGATCTCTGCCAAAAAAAAGGTATATTAAGAACTCTGGATTCTGTCAAGTGCCACCCCAATGAATTAGTTTAATTTTTCTAATATAATTTGCCACAAACTCCCCAATTTCCACCATAAGGCCTCCTCCGAGCAACGTCGAAAGATTATCTTCTGGAGTTTCTTTTCTAAATCCAAAATCACTGCCAGGTACATTTTCGTCGACTAATCTTTTCCCCAGTTTCAAATTTGGGTCTTGCAGATTTTGATTTCTTGAAACCTCCCATTTCGTTATTGTTCGTATTGGTTTCCAGTGATCTGGAGGGACGGCTAGGGAAGGAAAACGAATGGTTTGATGTCGAGAAGCCATTGATTTTTGCTAACGATAAATGTTCTAAATTTTTGTTACTGTTTGAGATTTTTAGCTAGATTCATTTCGAATTCTCTATCTCAGGACCCAACCTGCTGGGTCGGTTGGTTCGTCTATGTTTTGGGTATTTTGAAATTTAATCTATTTTCGCCGTAAAATATAAAAAGTTGTTCAGTACGATCTTCAAGATGATCTTGTACTCTGATTTCTGTCAGTGAATTCTTCTGTAGTGAGGGAGTGACATTTTTTTTTTCTTTTTTTCTTTTTTTTTTTGTTTTCAGTTAACTGTAGGTATTACTTGGAAGATCAATGGTTTTCTGTCATATATTTTGAACTCTTCAGTATGTTTTTTTCTCCTTAAAATGGATTGTTATAAGGGGCTGAAGGTGTTGGATGCAGCTGGTTTCTGCTGTTTTGAGTAACAATCTTGTATCGGGACAAATTGAAATTATAGTTTAGTAATACTGAAGTTTTATTTTACTTGCAGTTTCATAAGATTAGAGCTTGAAGAAATGTTGATGGGACATACAGAAGTTCTAGCACAACATCAATACTCGAAGGATCGTCTTCTGTCCGATCTGGTATCTGAGTTGGATATTGATGAAGCTGCAGATTTCTCTGAACAGATTCTTTATGAAGCATCTTTCGAGGAATTTGGAAGATACAGTGTCCAATATGACACTATTATATGGCTTTCTATATCACTGCTGCTGGTTTTAGCCTGGGGTTTTGGGATAATCATGCTACTTTACCTGCCATATAGGAGATATGTGCTTCAGAAGGACTTTTCCTCCCGCAGATTATATGTCACACCAAGGAAAATAGTTTACAAGGTTCATTTTTAAGTTATTTGGTTTTCCCCCTTCAGAAACTTTATATGTTTATGAAAATAAAGAAAATGGAGGAAGTTTTAACTTTCGTTTCTCTTCCTTTAAGGTTTCAAGACCTTCATTCATACCTTTTTGGGGTACCACGAAAATTGAGAAGAATGTTCCTCTTTCCTTGGTGATTGATATCATTATTGAACAAGGTATTGGTGCACCCTTCACTTGTGATCTTGCTGCTATGGAGTATAGTTCCTTGATATTCCTCACTTTATTTTCTTGATCATGCTTTCTTGTTAAACTTAATTGAAAGAAAGAAATTGAGTTCTCTTGGGAGGATGTTTGGGAACCTCTCCTTTGTGTGTTTCTTTTTCTGATTTCTTTTGTGGTTATTATACCATCTCCTTTATTGGGCAATTGGAGAGCGTTTCTCTAACCTCCCTGACTGACAGGGCTTTTGTCTTTTGTCTTTACTGTTTTTCATTCCATTTTTTCAATGACATTGTCACTTGTGTGTGTGTTTCTCTTTTCGTACTTTTTTCTATGCTATACCATTTTTAGAAAATAAGTGGCAGTATTTTAATTATGTGTTATACTGTTTTTTAAATGTATCGTGCTAGGTACAATCTAGCACCAAAGTATTAAAACTGTTTCTGCCATAATATTCTTATAAACTATCAACAGAGGCATAAAAAGTGAGTTGTTATATTTCCACATTGATTTCATCTAGTGATGTGATACCTGTGGTTAAACCCTTGTTTGATACACATTGGATTGTTCAATTTGAAAGCATACCTTTACCAGGATGTTCGTATATATACAAGAACCTGATTGGGGGAGTTCTAAACATTCCCAATTTTATCCGTGAAGGTTCCTTTTGGGGAGGGCCATGTATCACTACATGGAACCAAAATTTGTCTCTTGTTATTTTTAATATTTATAACACTAATATTTAATATCATGATGGATGTTCTATGAACATATGGTGACTAGAAAATGTTGTCACTCGACATTCTGAAAATTTAGATCAAGATCCACGTGAACAACTATCTTGCTTCTTAAACTCGATATTTCCACTATTATATTTCATTTTCATTCTTGATTGTACTCAATAGATATGGAACTGCATGAGTTGAAGAAACAAAGTTTCTTCTTCTGTGTAGGTTGCTTACAGTCAGTGTACGGAATCCATACCTTCAGAATTGAAAGCATAGCACGTGGGAAAGCTTCTCCTGTTGATGATCTGCAGGTTCAAGGGATTTCTAACCCTGGTCTTCTGAGAAAGGTTGGTCTTACTTCATCTGTTGGCTTGTTTTTAAAGGAGTAATTCAACATTAGTTTTGTCAATTTTGTTTTTTGAGTTATTAATGCTTTCTGTTTTAGGTTAAATTATAAATTTAGTTCATAAACTTTTGGTTTGCGTCTATTAAATTCCTAAACTCTAACTAGTGTCTAATATGTCCCTAAATTTTTAATTTTGTGTTTAATAGATCTACGAACGTCAGGGACCTATTAGACAAGAATTTTTCAAAAACTTTTAAAGTTTAGGAGCCTATTAGATATACCGTAAAGTTTAGGAACTAACTTTTTGAAAAAAAAAAAATTAATTTAAGAAGAGATGCTGCCTTCTTGCATTCCAACCAGATCATTGTAAGAGAAGCTTCAAAAGTTATTCAAGACTGTTGGAATACAACTCCATTAAATGCTGAAGGAGAAAGCACTTTTCCTTCAAGATCAATGGAGGGACCTACTTTTTTAAGATCTCCATCAAGAGGGTTGAAGGTATGGATTGCCCTTTGGCTTTGATCTTAGCTCGTTTTGAGTCTTTTTTTTTTTTCTTTTTTTCCAATTCAACCTTACGAGTAAGAGAAGGTATATGCCAATGGCTTTACCAGAAATCGGTCATTTGGTATGGTGGATCGAAAGGAGAAAAAAAGGTAATATGAGCCTTTAAAGAGTCTGTTTACAAGTTTTGTCGGTGCCATTAGCCATCATAAAAAAACTCTCTGGTGCTACTAGTTTCAGACATTTAATTCCTTCATTTATTTATTTTTTGGCATCTGAAGGCTTTATGAAGATAATGACTTCTTTTATTCCCGTTTTTTAGCCACTCATTATTTGGCCAACATAGGTAGAACTGAAATGCAAAGCATACATCCTTTCATTCTTGCAAATCGTTGGTGAGTTTTGGATGACTTCATGATGGTAAAAAGTGCTTTTAGCTCATAAAGAACACTTTTTCAAAATTTTCGGAGTTTTTGGTTAGATGATCAAAAAAATTCTAAAAACCCCGAGAAACATCTCAAGCGTTTTTATGAAAACTAATTAGATGAATGTCCTCACTTATTAGTTTTTATTTAAAAAGTCGTTTCAAACCCGAATACTACTAGGCTACTAGCAATTCAAGGTAAAAAGTTAGGTAGCCTGTCATCTTGATGAATCCTAGATGGTACCTGAAAGCTGAAACAGACATTGACTTTATGATTTTTATTTGCTTGTGCATATTCGGAATTCTGTCTGCTTAGTACTTTGTAATCTTATCTAGGAGTCGTTAATTTACGTTGGACATGAATCATAGCTCGAGCTATGTGTTTGTTTTCTGAGTTCTTGCCATCCTTATCAGCTTTTGTTTTCGGTCCTGCAGACTACTATATCACCACATTATGTGGCGAAGGAACGAAGAAGTATATTGTCTCAGGAACTGCTGCTTCAAAAGCTGGAAGAAGTCAATATATCAGTCAAGGTATTTACTTATTTATCATCTCTGTGGTTATCTCTGTAGCAGGTAATTCAAATTGTTGCATATCAAAGAGAGTGATAACTGTTTGTCTGTAGTGGTCGGTATGAATTAAATTAGCATGAGATGCCTTGTTCTCTCCCATGAACTCTTTATTTCATTTACTTTTCTTATCAAACCCAAAAGGCATGAACTAGCATGAAGATGTGAACCGCCACATGTCGTTTTTCTAGAAATCAGGACATCGACGTGGCAAAAACAATATGCTCGTGGCCTGTCCCAAGATTAGCATAATTGGCCGACACCTTAGATGCCGTTTGATAATCATTTCGTTTTTGGTTTTCTGTTTTTAAAAATCATACCTGTTTTTGTGCAATTTTAAGTTTTTCACTGCTCTTGAAAGCATATTTGAATTCTCATCCAAATTTCAGAAACAAAAACAAGTTTTTGAAAACTACTTTTTTTTTTTCACAATTTGGCCCGAACTTTGAAAATGTTTACAAAAACTATATAGCAAAACAAAGGAACACTGGTGAAAGTTATGTTTCTAAGCTTAATTTTTAAAAATAGAAAAATAAAAAACTAAAAATGAATGGTTATCAAATGAGACTTTATTGTCTTTTAAATTGTGAATGACAATATGAGTTATCATCTGTTTTCTAGGATATGTTATTTCTCTCCGGTGTCTGCTAAGATGCTCTGGTCTTTGGTTGACACTATTATGTGGAAAAAACCTCGATTTTCTTGACAGTAATAAAAAAAACTAGGTAGTCATTGTCCACAAACACTTTGCTCAAAATAGTGTCCTCAGTTTCTAGATTGCTCAAGGGAGATGGAATATCATTCACCTCATTTCTTGATTCTCTACTTCATCCATTCATGTTGGTTTCTTTTCATGACTTTGTGAACAGAAAATTGAGCAGCTTATTAACCAGCCCCACCCTGCCCCAGAATTCAGCTGATAAGAAACATCAAACATCAATCTGCTCAATGAACCTATTTTGTAGTTCAAGCTTGAGTTGAGTGAAACAGATGAAAAGAAATTTGGAACTGCACTCTGTTTCTGTCTGTATAAAGGTAGGAAAATGGTAGAATACTTCAGCTCTGTAAATTATGATTTCCTTGGCAACATTCATTCTTTGTTTCCTCTTTAGATAAATTGCATTTTTATCCTAGGTTCATTATGTTAATAAAAATGGCTCGGTGAAAACCTTCTCATATATTTAATCCTGTTCAGATATGTTCGTAGGTGAGATAATTGTCATATTTGCGTTGTTTGTGTTTTTTTAAACTATGCTATTATAAAGGAGAGAAGAGATTTGAATCTACGATATGTTAGCTTGAGTTATCCAATAGTCGTGTATGGATGGTGACGATACTTGTTTCCTCAGGAAGAATTTCTTAGTATTGTTTTTATGAAATTATGATTAAAAAGTTACTTTTTATTTTTTATTTTTTCACCTGTCTCAAACAATCCTCCCACCAATAACATCTTTTGGGACAAATAGCTATTTTGATGGGTAGGTAGTTAATAAAATATAAAATATGGTTATTTATGACTTGAAATAAAATTACAAATAAGTTTAATGAAAATTATATAAATTAAAATATGAGTACATTTTTTACCCACAAATAGACATTTCTTTAACCTCAGTGGTTTGACCTCCATATTGAAGAAAAATGTCATTTTTCTAAATTTTATGAAAATGTGGAAGAAGTCTAGAAAATATCACAACAAGAACGTGTAATGTTTTTGTATGATTTCGATTGGTAGATTGGACTAATAAGATATTATCTTTTATTTCGATTAGACTAGTCAAGATTTTACTATCTAGTATTTTGTTTGGCTCTTTGGTGTATTTCGAGTGCTTGAAATTGACAACTAAGGTCGGGTTTACAAGTACTTGCTCTTACTTAAGTCAAGCTCCAAGCATCTCATCTCACTTGGTTTGGCTACGATTCACCAAGTTAAGTGGCTTCTCGTCTCACCTAAGTAGCTAGGTGCACGTACCCACACGGAAACAAAATAAAAATTCTTGTACTATGAGAGTATGCATAGTACAAGATAGTTCTTTCATTCACTGTTCTGTCACATCAACATCATATTAAAAAAGATGTGAAGTTTATCAATATTAAAAAATTATTCATAAAGGCAAAACTATAGTATTAACAAATAGGGTACGCAGGTACGGTACTCTATATATCAGAGTTTTATTGACGAATGGAGTCCAAGGATACCCATATAAATTATTTTACTAAAATCTCATCCCTAACATATACTCACTATGTCATTAATAATGATCTTCGGATGCGAGGTTGAAGATTCGTGTGTATATATATATAGTTTAATTTAACTAGTTGAATTATATTGATTTATTAACTCAAACAATTATGTAAACATTTGCAATTTCCATGATTTTATATGAAAATGTATTCGTTTTTTTTTTATTACAATGAAATTCGAACTCATTGCATTTTGGAATCACACCCAATTTCAATAATTTGTTCTGGAGGAAAAGAAAAACCAAAATCATTTTGGAATGTAATTGAAATTGAGCTCCATTTTCACTTCCGAAGAACCAGAAATCGTTTCGCCCATTTCTGGTAATCGAATATGAGCAGGAAGAAGGTGCTGGTAGTGGGCGGCACAGGTTACTTAGGTCAGCATCTTCTATCAGGATTTTCCGGGATCGAAGGAGCTCCATACGATATCGCATTCACTTACCACTCCTTTCCGCCGGAAGATTTGTTGCGAGCTCTTCCTAATCTGCTCGCATTTCACGTCGATTTAAAATCCGGTCAAGGATTCGATGCCATTGCTGAGAAATTTGGCCAGGTTTGCCTCTGCCCTTTTTGCCGCTTGAAGTTGAATAGTTGAATTTGTGATCTGCTGTTATAAATGTAGAATTTCTAGTGCTGAAATATGATTTCGACATACCAGCCCGATGTTGTTGTTAATTGTGCTGCTATCTCTGTACCTCGTGCCTGCGAAACAGACCCTGCTTCTGCATTGTCGATCAACGTGCCTACTGCCCTTGGAAATTGGATGTTGAGCTTTGAAGAGAGGAATACTCTTCTAGTTCATCTATCAACTGATCAAGGTAACTCCTCCCTTCTTTGTCATTGAAGTAACTCTTCACTATTTATTCTTTCAACTTAGTCTCTGTAGTTTAAAATTTGCAAAAGAAGAAATTATTGGTTGGTGGGATCCAAACGGACTGGATTTTAAACTTTTAAACTACGGGGACTAAATTCTTACATGTTAAAGGTTTAGAGACTAGATGGTTGTAAATTAAAAATCTATTAGAGACATCAGACCAGGTGATTTGGAGTTTAGGAGGTATTTGAGTGCTTTAATAGAGAAAGGGCTTGACATTTCACTGTTTGTTGTGGGGTTGTTACAGTTTGGCCGACCTTACAACTAGAAAAGGGGGCAAAATCACAAGTTATCTTTAGAAAGTTGAGATCTTCTTGACAATCCTCTTGTCCCTTGAAGAAGGGCTAGTTTGGGAACAAACCTAGAAAGTTATGTCTATAGATAAGAAGATGAATCTTGAGCTGGCCAAGTTTATTCTGACTAAGTAGTTACGTTATAAAGCTTAGAGACTAAGTAGTTACACACTATAAACTAAAGGGATCAGTTATATACTGAAGTTTAATAGAGAAAGGGCTTGACATTTCACTATTTGTTGTGGGGTTGTTATAGTTTGGCCGACCTTACAACTAGAAAAGGGGGCAAAATCACAAGTTATCTTTAGAAAATTGAGATCTTCTTGACGATCCTCTTGTCCCTTGAAGAAGGGCTAGTTTGGGAACAAACCTAGAAAGTTATGTCTATAGATAAGAAGATGAATCTTGAGCTGGCCAAGGCCAAGTTCATTCAGACTAAGTAGTTACGTCATAAAGCTTAGAGACTAAGTAGTTACACACTATCAACTAAAGGGATCAGTTATATACTGAAGTTTAGGGATGACATTGCTGTTTTGATGAACTTATTGGTATCAAATATGTTTCTCAAAGTTATTATTTTTCTATGTTTATGTTTTGTTTTATCTTTGTCTTTCGAGTCTACTGAACTTCTCCTTCATCAACGGTATCTTTATGCCTAAGATTGTTGGCAAAAGATTAATGAGCATAGCCTGGGATGGTGCTACTCCATTAAAAACTTTGATGCCCCAACTTTTTCGGCCAATAGAGTCAATGAATTAGATTGAATTAGGAATTATAATCCCAGTTCAGTTATCTAGATGTCCAAATATGAAGATTTCGGTCTGCTGACTATAAGTAACTGATAATCATCATTACTAATTGGCTCTCTGGAGTAAAGTTTCATTAAATATAAGATTTTATTTCTGTCTATTTGAGGGGACATCTTTTTCCTTACTTTATGATTGTTATAAATTATTGAATAGTGCATGATGTTATTTTCCCACCAGTTTATGAAGGCGTGAGATCATTCTACAAGGAAGAAGATGAAACCATTCCTGTGAATGTTTATGGGAAGTCAAAGCTAGCAGCTGAACAGTATGTTTCTGAGAAATTTCCTAACTTTGCAATCTTGAGATCTAGCATCATTTTTGGTCCCCAGACCATCTCACCTGTTCCTAAATCTCTTCCAATTCAGGTACATGGTCGCATGCTATATTGTACTTCTGAAATTTCCTGATATATTAATCCATATATAATCATTTTGAATTCTAAGCACTGATGACGAATGTCTGCAAGTTCAAGCATATCGATCAGGCCATTAAAAACAACTAGTGGACATTAGGAAGAGAATTACATCCATCATAATTTGTTACTAAACATAAACTTATATAAACCAACTAACTTGATTGATTCTTTTTTTATTCAGTACAAAATATTTTGATGGCCTTCATGACTTCTTTGTATATGACAATTAATTTGTATCATTGTATGCATTCAATACAGTGGATTGATGCTGTTTTAACCAAAGGAAGCGAAGTTGACTTCTTTCACGATGAGTTTCGATGTCCCGTGTATGTCAAGGACGTTGTAGCTGTCATTATAAAATTGATTAAGACATGGATATCAGGTATGGATTTTGTAGGGACGTGATGGATGATAATACAGATGGTGCTCCCTAAGTCACCTTCAGTTAGTTCCTTTCATGTTGAATAAATTATAGTTTAAAAAACGTGGAATAAAAAATGGATAGTTCCCAATTTTTGTCATTTAGTAACTATTTCTCCATTAGGGTGTTTTTATTACATCTTCCTGAATCTTTAGCTTTATTTGCAATTTTATTTGTACTTTACTCTTTCGAGAGTTGTATCTTTGAACAATTTTGTTCGTTTTCATTAATTTAATGAAGAGTTAGTATCTTGTTCGAACAAAAAAAAAAGAAAAAGTAACTATTTCTCCATTGGTATTGCTTTATTTTTTGTCAGTTCTGTTGGCATATACTGCATTGCTTGATTGATAGTTGTTGTTCAATCATTTTTCTGCTAAGTTTTGACATGTTTGTATTTCTTTTTCCTTTATTATATTAATTTAGTTTCTTACTTCTGCAATAATTGATTATCGAATTCCAGAGAGCAAGCAAATGCAGTTGCTGTTAAATGTTGGAGGACCGAATCGTGTATCACGTGTCGAAATGGCCGAGACTGTTGCAGAAATTAGAGGGCACAACAAATCATTGATAAAAAGAGTGTCTGCATCCTCGGTATGTTCCTCTTGATCTTCCTATAATATCTTTTTCAAATGGTGTTAAGCTGTATTCATTTTTAGAACCAAAGACGCAGTAGTATAACCTATAGAATAGATCTTGTTCAAGTAAGGTCATAAGTTGTATTCCTTTTATCATAGATTAAACCATTTGATATCGGGATGTTCACGAGTTGGGTTGGGTCGGATTAGAAAAGTTTTTTGGACCAACCCGAAAATTCGGGTTAGTGAGTTCGTCTACCCGATGAAACTGAAACTTATTGCCAACCCAACCGTGAGAGAACTACGCTGAGTTCTTCCCCATAAACTATTTCCTAAAAGATACCCCTTCCTCTCCCTAATTCTTCCATTTATAAGTTTTTAACCAACTCATACCTAATTAGTTACTATAACGCCCCTAACTCATATACTAATACTATTTTCAAGCTATCCCTACCAGGACTCTCACAGAAACCTCCCAAAGATTAGAGGGGTGGACCTTGAGCATGATGCAAGGAGTGGAGTCCTGATACCAAATTTTAGAAACTAGAAAAATACTGAATACTTGAAACCGCACCATTTTTAGGTAGCACTGTTCTTTTTCGGTAGGCTAAATATAGTGCTGGAAATTTTAGATATTTTGGCAGCCTTGTCTTCCAGAAGATTCGTCTATTATTTCTACTTTTGGTTTGAGTTTCCACTTGAATGGTTTCAGATTGATCGAGGGGTAAAATCCCCTGCTGACATTTCAATGAACATCAGTAAACTGGTTCAGAAACTTGCCATTTCTCCCGTTTCATTCACTCATGGTGTCAGATTGACACTTGCAGCCGAGACTAAACACTGATTTGCGATGGACATTCAATATACTATACAATACAATGCAACTTCTGCTGCTTTCGTTTGAAGACTCAATGGCACATGCTTGGTTACCAAAGTCCAAGGTCTATAAATTGCCTCAAACTTCTTCAAATTAATTTCACTGAAGAAGTTGAAGAATGAAATGATGTTCTCTGTGGGACGAGTTAGATGAATTTTAGGAAGGTAAGTAATGTATTGACCAGTTTGAGATGTTCGTTGCTGTTGGGTTAAGTTGGACACTTCCGTTCATTGCATCTTTTTAACTTTTTTTCAGTAATTAAAAAGGTTCAAGAATCTGTTCCCTGCACTATTATCGTCGTAGTCTGGGATGTTCATCGATAAGTAGCATGTTATAGTCTATGGAGGCAACTTAGAGCTCGATTGGTAAGTTTTTTCGTTCGTTCTTTCTTTCTTTCATCGTTTCTTCGTTTTCAGTTTGTTAGAAACATACGCATATTATTCCTATTTTTTGTTTTCCCTTTTGAAGAAACAGTGTCAGTTTTAGAAACAATAAAATCAAATTTCTTGTTTTGATTTTCAATTTTCTCTGTAACATAAATAATAGCAATAAAAATGCTTAATAAATACTAAAAATTAAATATAACATACAAATTTTAGATACTTAAGGAGGAAAAAAAGGGTAATCAAATACATTTTTGTTTCTTTTGCAACCAAAAAAGAAAGAAAGAAAAAAGAAAGAAAGAAAAGAAAAGAACAAACAAGAAACAAATTTCCATCATAGTTTTGAATCTCTTTAGATGACTGTATGTTTTTTTTCTAAAGAAAGAATTATTGTTATTATGAAACAAAGACATTTTTTGGTCAATTCGAGCATAGTTCAATAGATTAAATATCGATTATCTTTCTTTAAGGCTAAAAATTTGATCCTCACCCTGCCGTGGTTAAAAGTAGTCCGAAAGCAAGAACTGATACTTCTATGGTTGTGTGTTGGCAAAATAAAATCGGTCTTCTTTATTTGAACAAATTAATTGAAGTTTATAAAATTATTTGATTTTCAACGTTTTTAGGTGAAATAATTTATTCTTTCAGATGATATTAATAAACATCAATTTTACAAGATTTAAATACAATAATAATCTTATGTTGTATACATGTTTTAATCTCAAAACCAAGTACTAAGCGGGAAAAAAAATTTTGAGGATAAACCAATATTTTACTGTCGATTGTTCAAATATTTTGGATAACTGCGACATTAACTTTTTTTTTTTATCCTATGACTAGTAGACCAACTAATTATGATTTTTAAAATCATTTTCGTTTTTAGACATATAAACGTATCTTGTGGATTTATTTTAGGAAATAATCCGTTTGTATTATGAAACTTGGTAAGTTGTATCAATTTTCATCCTAAATTTAAAATTTCATCAAATTGGACCTAGGCTTAGATAGTTGTTGTAATTTTTAATTTTGATTAAATTTGTACTAATTCATTCACTAATTTTAACGGTAAGTAATTAAAAAAGTCTTTAAAGTTCACTAATTTCAATAAAACTAAGTTTGACAAATTAATATGGAATAATTCTACCAAAACTCACAAACTTCAATTCTAATATCGATTTCTCTTAAATTCTTTCATGGTATGTTTTATAATTCATTATGAGTAAGAATGCTTTTTTTATTATTATTTTCTAAATTAATATTTTCTATAAAGCAACTTTTTTTTTACAAGGAAAACAGAAACAAAACACAATTAAAATAAAACATCAAGACACTCGACAGCCAAAGCATCCGAGATCTCCGATGGTCATTCTTCCATCCAAATATGTCGTTCTTCACGTTGAAGGGCTCTTCACGCCAAAAGGTGAGCCACCTTGTTTCCGCTTCTCTTCGTGAATCTGAACCTTGCATGCAAACCTTTAGCAAAGATTGTTTTCGCCCAAGAAATAATCGAATCGGTTTCTGACAGATCTTCTTCCTCATTTCTCAATAGATTGGACACCCGAAGCGAATCAGTTTCAAGGAGGATTGGGGAAGGTCTCAAATCCGACGCCAGCCGAAGGCTTTCCATCACCGTGAGAGATTCAGCTTCATCTACCGACACAACATCTGCCAGGTATATCGTCTCCACCGCCATTACAATATAATTAATTAATCAACATTATTTAATTAATTATTTTGGTAGTGACTTTACAATATAATAAAAAAAATGTTAGGTTAAAAATTTTTCTCGTCCCTATAATTTCACCTAAGCAATGATTTAATCAATTTTAGTTTTTTAGTAGATGGAATGAATTTTAGTTTGTTAGTCCTTGTATTTTTTTAAATTAGTTACATTTTAGTCCTTCAACTTCACTATGTAACAACGCTAGTCTCTATAATTTAAAATTAATAATAATTTAATCTTTGTTACGAAAAATCTCATCAAAATTAAGTATCGGTATTATTATAAATTTAAAAGTATAGTAACTAAATCGTAAGTGATTTTTGACAAAAATAATTATAACATAATTATTAAAAGACCAAAATGTCCTCGCCTAACGATCATTTTACTGATAGAGCTTCAAGAACACTGCCTCCAGTACACACGCCTGCGTTGAAGCAGAGTATCTTCCTCGTTCGCTAGCGATCAAAATCCCTAAATTTTCAGGTACTGAAATCGAAGAAATCTGTCTCTTCCCAATTGATTTCTCTATCCTCGAATCTATTGTTATGCATACATGGATCTTAGTTGATTGATAATTCGTTAACTGCGATTTTGGTTTTGACCGCCGTTCCGATCTCCAATTTCAGAGAGTAGTGACAGGATGGGAGGAGGTGAACATGGACACGGACATGGGGAGGCTCATGGGGACTTTAGGGCTAAGGTGTGGAGCATGAGCGGAGGACCTTATTGCCGGCCCAAGCATTGGAAACGCAATACCGCCATTGCCATGGCTGGCATCGTTCTCGTCTGCATCCCTATCGCTATGAAATCTGCGGAGCTTGAGGTTTCTTTATCACCATTTTTCGTCTATCTATTCTTTGCTTATTGTTTGATTAAATTTTCTTTTTGGGTGGGGGAAAGCGTGGAATTCAATCTATTTTTTCATCCTATAGACAGACGAGTTGGAGTAGAAAAACTTTAGCTCGGAACTTACATTGAATCGACCCCAACTGAGAAGCGAAGGATCTATGTACAACTCTAGGGCATGGATTGTTTAAGGTTAAATTTTGCTCACTTAGGTCATAAGGCACTGAAATTGCTAGTTAAATCGTAAATTTATCCTTTTCCTTTTATCATTTGTTAATACTCTTGGTGTGAATGTGTGTGGTCGGTATCTTGCAGCATATGATATTGGATGATTGTGGTTCAGTCAAAGATTATCTTTGATTTTTGCTTATACAAGGTCTTTAAATCTTTCCTGCACGAAAATCAATTTCTATAATGAAAGAGCGAAGACGAAAAACTAGGGGAATCAGGTCTGTAATTCTAGCGACTATGGAAATTGCGTTAGACTTTTAAAAAATTTTCAGATTAAAAGAGAACGGGATAATATAAAACTTTCACGTTAGAGAGGAGACTGCAAGAAGCTCCAATGTTAATGATCTCCAAAATAATGACCGTGCCATATTTTCTCAAAGATTATTCTATTAATCAATCTTTCATTCCATAATTCCCATGGAATGGCCAACTTTAGAATTACTCTCCTGCTGGCACCAAATTGTTCAAAAGGTGGGATGCCATGGAATCAAGTCATCTACATACTCTGTTAACTTTTTGTATAGCCCAATATTGGATATTCAATTTATATGAGGATATTGCCTGTAAAGCTGATTGCAAATATTATTCCTTCTATGCAAGTCAACCACGTGAACAGATGGAAGCTTGGATCTAGTGTTTTAGCCACCTTTGAGCTCCTACCTCACTGATCAACCTAATAGGCAGTTCTTTATTTGAGGATATAAAAGTGTCTTTGGATCATACTGGCTTAGAGGTTTCAAGTGAGCTTAATACAAAAAATCCTTGATGTTTCCTAGATCCGGCCTAGTGCCCCAGGTATAAGAGAGCGAAGGTTCGACTCCCAGTTATCAAAAAAAATTTATTTGAGGATATAAAAGCCCAAAAATATATGAAAATGAAATAAATAAATAAATAATGAAAGGAACTTGCTTATGATCTATCTCGAGTTCTCTATGCTTAAACATATGCAAATAGACTTTCACAGAAGCTCCTTGGCTGTCAAATATTTGCTATTAGAAAATTCAAAACTGTAGAAAAAATATTTGCTATTAGAAAATTCAAAACTGTAGAAAGCTGTAGGAAATCGAGAGGAAAAGGGATCTTGTTACACCCCTCTTGAGAACATTTAGTTATCTTTTTTAGGTCTGTTGCAAGTGAAAATGAAGACAAAAACTTACCTTTGAAGAACCAAGGACCTTGAGAACTTAGCAATTTTTCCTATTGTCACTCATCCCATGTTTGCTAACAGGGACAGAATGCCACAGGGAAATAAGCGCTATTGGAAATCTCCAGTGTCATTTTCCTATTAGAAATTACATTCATTTTACACATGTACAATCTGCCGACAATGCTGTGATCTCTTATTCTAGAAAGTGTCCTTTATATTAACAGATGTGGACCTTATTGACCCCCATCCGTTTCATTTCTAAAGACATGAAGGTAGTATAATGCCTGCAGCCACAAGAGGTGGAATATATATTTTGTGAAGGTGTCTTGTTATTGTGCGTGCAAAAGGCCTGTTGTACTCGTGAATAATTTGTTGCACTCACAATGCAGCGAAACAAATTGTGAAGCCTATTGCTATGCAGCATCTTTTCTGAAATAGAAGGGGACTGGGAGAGAAGACATCCAAGCATGAAGCATCCTTTCTAGAATCTACGGATTAGCATAAAAGAAAATGATTATTTCAGAAAGGATGCAAATGTGTTGTGGATCTGGTTCAAATATTTTTAACTTGCTTGGGTTAAGTTGGTTTATGATTATCTTAAAATTAATTTGAGATAAACTAAACCAACTTGAACTTATTAATTAAGAATATTATTTTATTGAGGATAACATTATTGGTACTCACGTCTCCCTGATATTGAAAAGGAATGGTGTAGATATGTATTGTTGAAAGTTTCACTTGCACAAGACAGAGTATTCCATATCGGTGTTCATTGAGAACAAAGAACATGTAATCCTTGAAAAGTGATGATAGCAATTGTCAACATGTCATCTCTTATTGAATCAAGTATTGAGGATTGATCATATGAATTTGCCGTTTTGTGATATTATTTAGTTTTTTTTTTTTTAGGAAACTCCTGCATTTCCTATCTGACCTTCTTAGCCTTCCATAGTGTGTGAAATGAATCTCTGAAATTTAAACTTCTTTTTGGATGGCTTGATGTAAAGGTTCTCGACATATGTGCTATAAATGTCTTGATTTTGTGTCATTAGATAATTATTTATGCTTGTTCTCTTGGTAAATATGATAGAGATAAAGTTTCTTTATGGCTAGCCATGCATTTTTGTCGAGAAAAAGCTAGCCATGCATTTGGTTCTCATTTTAATGATTCTGAAGTTTTAGCACATGTTCTTTTTCGTTTAAGTCGGGAAGCTCCCCACCCTCTATATATTCCTGATTGAGCATGAACTAAATAGACCCCAAATTTCATTCCTCGTGGGAATCAGATTCTATTCCCTCATCACTCACCCTGACACTAGCTTTTCTGTTTGAATTTGTCTCAAGTATGATCAGGAAGTAACCTTGCCTTCTCTTTTTTGATGCAGCAACGGCCACACAATCCTGTTCGGCCGATTCCTTCACAGCTCTGGTGCAAGAACTTCGGAAACAAAGAATACTAAGTCCATCTGAAAACTGAGTAAAGAATTATGAGGCCAGAGACCGCGTTCTTGATTTTCAGTTCAAGGGGGTCTTTTGGATCTGGTAATTGCAGAGACTAATGTTTCTTTTCAGCACTTTGGTGTTATATTTTCCAATTAACATCACTCTTGTAGTGGGTTATATCCCTTCTATCTATTGTTAGTGAGCAAAATAAGCTGCTGTTTGTTTTGTGTTTCCATAATGACCAGAAAGAAAGAAACTCTGTCTAGTTTGGATTGTGCAAATCATTTTTTTTTCCTCAATCTTGCATTAATCTCCCTCTCTTTCAAAAGGTCGTTCAAACTACAGGCCAACTAACAACACCAACCGAACTGATCGATTTGAAGTATACTTGTCGGTTAGTTATCGGTTTGAGTTAGTTTAGTTGGTTTATGCTGGGCAGCCAGTTTGTTTTACCAAAACACAATCCACATTGACTCTTTGTTATAGTCCTATGATGCCATTATATTTGAATGGCGTGAGGTCAGATTTCTAGAAAAATAAGGAATATTCTCTGTAAATTATTGTTGTTATTATTATGTTGAATTGTGGGAATTTATTTTGGTGATAAAAAATTCTTATTCCCCACAAGAACAGGAGGGATATGTCTGATTTTATGAACAAAAGGCTGCAGTTTGCCACAGCAGTCAAAAAGAAAAATATCTACACTTTTTACAAGGAATCCAGTTCAGTTCCCACTTAAATTAATTGACATTGATTGTCCCTTTTGCATTTTCTGATGTTCAATTCTTCCCTTAGGATTGCTTCCTTGGTATACCTTTTTGGCCAATTGTTTTTAGAATTGTGAAAGATTTCTTTAGACAGACTTTTGAAAAGAATATACTTTTTAAAGAAAATTGTTTTTCAACATGCATTGTGGAAGAGTTACTGGTTAAGACTTAAGAGTCTATTTAGTATAGCTTTTTGAGTGGTTTTAGATAATTAAAAGTGTTTTAAAAAAAAAATCTACAGCATTTAGTAATATATATATATATATATATAATACATTTTTTTCGAAAATCAGAAGTCATCGAGAGGTGGTTGTCCAAAAAGTAACTTTAAAGTGATTGATAAAAAAATATATATTTTTATGAAAATAAAATATATTTTAGAAAAAATGTAATCAAATGCATAATTAAAAATAATTTGATCGAAAAGTAATTTAAGAAAAAGGTAAAATTAAAAGGTAAGCTCACCCTAAAATTACTTCTCAAATTTCGTACAGTGGTTGATTATGCAGTTAAAAGAGATTTTTCCGTATTCAAAAAAGAAATTTTTCCGTATAAATAAACTTTTCTAATGAGTGACCTTAAATTCACAATAAAGTATAGAACTTTTTTTTTAGTTCAACATGTAGAGGTCGAAATTCGAATTCATAACTTTTTGATCGAAGATATTTTGCCTTTACCACCGTGGATTATAAGAAATGCGAAAGCCATAATTGAATCAGAGGGGATAGCAGTTTCACTTTCAAACTTTAAATTTGAGCCATATATATTCTAAATTTATCATCTCGTTTTAATTAAATATGCTTTTTTTAGTACAATTAAATACACTAGTTATAACTCTATATTACTTGTAAATTATGAGAGTGTTTTAATAGTACTTTCAAACTAAATTTACTAGTTTTTTTTTCTAATTTAAGAATTTGTACCATTAAAATTGGGGTGGAAAGCTGAACTCAACCAATAGGCCAGGAGCGGAAACGAAAGCCGATGAGCTAAGGAATAATCAAGTTTGACAACTAAATTTATGCATACAATATGTATATATATATATATATTTATTATTGTTATTATATTTTTGTGCGAAAATACTTTTGGATTGCTCATATATTTTTTAAAAAAATATAATTTAACCGAATATAATCCAAATTAGAGGGTCAATTCGGAAAGGAATGGCAGGTGGATTCTCTTGACTTGTCAACCAAAATATAATTTATGGGTAGGAATCCTGATGTCCAGAATTCTTGTTTAAATTTCTAGCAAGATGCAGATAAGAAGGGCTTTTCCCGTGAGACAGGGACCAAAAATATGTTTTCCATTCCAATTATCTCCTAAAAAAATATATTATATATATACATAGTAAGCCAATCTTATGATTCTATATATATGTTAAAAAAATTGTATTGTTTACTATGCACTTATCCAATGTATATATAGAGGATAATTAGGTCATGTAAATGAAATTTTGTTATTAGAAATTAAGCAACTAATTAAAAAATTTTTAGAAAATATTTAATGGATAAATAATTTTAAAAAATAAAGAAACTAAACGGAGAAATTCCCTACAGGAATTCCATTCCAATTTCCGTAAAATGCCGTGAAATTTTCGCTGGAGAATTAAACGGATGGCGGGGACCGCGAGTCGTCCCTATTTAGTATTTATGAGGAAAATTGACAGAAAATTCCTTTGTCCCGGAAGTACGGACAGCGCCACGTGTCATTAACATATTGCGGGCTTTGACTCGCTTACGGTAGTCCCGCTCCCAGCTGATTATTTTAGCGCCCTTTCAAATCAACCTAATAGGAACCATCCACGTGGATGCCTCAGATTAGCCCATTATTAGCATTATTGCCATTGTGTGCTCATATCAGTACCCTCCCTCTCTCCAGTCTCTTCAGCCTGCCCGCCCCTTTTCCGGGCAGCTTCTCTCTTCCGTCGGCGCTGTTTTTTTCTAACAATATTCCTATTCTGCCCTTAGGTATGTTTTATAAGGAAAATACTTTATCCCCCCAACAAATATTCCTTAAATATTTGGCAACCTATTATTTCTTTGGAAAGAAATCGTTATTTTCTAAAATAAGTCTTTATTTTTATATTTATCTTTTTTAGTTGTCAAATATTTAATTACGGAGAGGAATCTCAGGAGTATTTTTCGTTTCATAATATATTTTCCCTTATAATTTTAAACAATAATTTTGATATTAAAAACAAGAGAACTTTTTAATTTTTTGTTGTTGTGTTTGGTCCAGAAAATAAGTTTTAACTTAAAAGATTTAATTTTACCGAAATGAAATTTAAAGTTGCCAAAACTCAAGCCAAAAAGCTATTGATACTACCCTACTTTTATCTATCAATGAGAATCGGACAATTATACAAAAATAGCTCTATCCAACCTTAAATAATTCACACCTAGCATGCATATATATATATATATATATAATAGACTATACATAAAAATGGTGGACACTTGAAGAAAATATAGTGTTAATTATTTACCAAAGAGATTTGATATAGTTGGAGGTGACTTTTCAGTGGCCATATGTCATTAGTTGATAGCTCAGCGATAAGATAATCAATAACTTGAACCATTTTGAGGGATCCGAGGACGAAAGAAAAATGCTTCGCGAGGAACTTCATGATGGTTGGAGGTTATGCTGCATGCCGATCAACCCAAACATCATACCTCAGCGAACCTCTTTCGAGGATGAGTCGACCTTCAAAAGCATATGTAGGCACAAACATCTAACATAATATCTCAGACAACCTCTTTGGGGAGCCGTTGAAGTCTTGTCAGAAGTCCTGCTTCATTTTCAGGTACATGAAACTATATTATCTCGAGCATCGTTCGAACAAACACGGAATCGAACAAAAATGAGTATATATTGCACATACCACTGTACTTTGTATTATAGCTATCTACTTTTTGTTACAATTTGTTTTTCAAGTTTGCCAAACCAACAAATTTTTTGTGGTTGCATCACCATTTGTCCATATAGGAGTAGGAGATTTGAACTCACGACCTTCTTGTCGGACATAGGTGTCTTAGCCTGCTGAGCTATGTTCAAATTGACGACATCAACATACCTTAATTATCTTAATTGATCAAAATATTATTTATTTTTTAAAGGCCGAAGGATTAAATCCTCCATCTATAGTTAAACTTTTAAAATAAATAAATAAATAAATAAATAAATAAATAAATAAATATATATATATATATATATAGATATATATAGATATAGATGTGGGGTGAAGATTTGAACCTTTTTATTTAGGAAAAATATACCCAATAAATCATAATCTTTTGGGTATTTTTCAATTTGGTGCTTAATGTTTTAAAAATCTCAATTTGATCCTTAATGTATTAAAAATTCTCAATTAAGTCATTTGTTAAAAAAATTGTTAATAATTTTTTTAATACACAACATGTAGGAATGGAGATACGAACTCATGACCTTAGAAGATAAATGCTTTGACCAATCGAACTAAACTCAAGTTGACTTGTTAAAAAAAAGTTGATTATTCATTAAGTGATTATTCGATTAATATAATTGATTCTCAATTTAAAATTCGTTTATCTTCAAAATCCAAATGAATCTATCAATAAAATCTATTTTTCCAAGTGGTCTGTCTTAGTGGTGCGCCTATTGTTTAACTATGTTGATAAAATAATAATGGTTAAAAACACTTTTGGTACGTATATTTTTATTGAATAGTGATTTAGTTCATAAACTTTAATTTGTAATGTTCTAGTCCCTATATTTTCAAATTGGTATGTAAAAATTTAATCTCTATAATTTAAAATTACAGTAAAAAGCTTTATCAAAATTAAGTTCGTTTTTTTTAAAATCATATAATGATTTAATCGTTGTAATTCATCATCTATGTATATATATAACCTATTAAATCTTAACAACATTCCCCCTCTAACGATTAAATTGTTATCAATCTCAAAATACAAAGATTAAATAATTACAAATTAAAGTTTATAGACCGTTAGTTCAATAAAACTTAGACCAAAAATATTTCTTAACCAATAATAATTCAACCCGACATAATTTTTTTTTGAACAGAATCTAGTTGAGAATTTTCAATACATTGGAGATGAATTATGAGAATTTCAAGAGATTAAAGACTATTTAATATATTTTTAGTATTTTACTTTTGTTTGATTAAATATTTAGTATTTTACTTTAATCGTGAATAAAGCATAAAAGATATTTTTGGAAAATGATGTACTGAGCAAAGAAAGTTATATCCGTCGTTTTTATGTTGGGATGATTTTTTCTTCTCTCTCTCTCTCCTGCCCGATTCCTTACAGAGCGAACTTCCCCAGTTCCCTCCCGTCTGCAATATTCTTCAACTGCTTCCGCTATAATTTCACTGCAACATTCTCAAATTTCTCAATCACTTCAATGCAACTCAACTAACACTGGTTCGAATCACACCGTCGCTTCCACGAGTTCTTAGATCCTATTTTTCCTCTTCGTAATCGTTGCTGAGGAGTACTGGATTTGAGGTAGTGCTGCATTTAGTTCACTCAAAATCCGATTTGATTTTGTCTCTATTTTGATATTTTTTTTTTGTAAATTCTAGATCCAGTTTGATGTGGAACCTCGCGAGATTGACTGCGGCGAGTTTGAGCCGATCTAGGCGCTTCTCGACTGCAATTCCTGGTCCTTGTATTGTCCACAAGCGCGGTGCTGATATTCTCCACGATCCTTGGTTCAACAAGGTTTGAATCTTTTTGAGTTCTTCTGCGTTTGGAATATTTTTAATCGTTTGGTTGTTTGTAGTCGCTAATTTGAGCTTTTTGTTTAATGTAAGAGGTGAATTGCTTTGTATTTTTACTACTCTCAAAAGTAGATATTTACGTGTCTCTTACTCAGAAGTCGAAAATAGGACCTTAAAGTGCTTATAAAAAAAGTACGCTTGAGAATTATTGTATTTTTGTGACGGCAATGTTCTTCTGTGGGGCCTCCTTTTATGGAAACATTTGAAGTTGTAGATATTTCGAAGTAGGAATTCTGTTCTAGTGTTCGCCTTGGCGAAGAGATTCCAGGGAGCTTTGTTTGTTATGATGCTTTCAAAGTCAGGTTTTGGGTACACTTTGGGACTTCTTTTTAGGACTAGGATGAGAATTATTCAATTGGGAAAGGTTTCGATGTCTGATTATCACTACTAAATTCTTTATCAATATGTATTTTGACTTTTTTTTTTCGTTTTTTTGTTTTATTAAATTTTTTAAAATTTGAAGTACCCAAATCTCTGTTCTTTTTATTTTTTCATACATCCGAACAGGATGTGATAACGTACTCCCAACGGATATAATGAGGGAAAGTATTCTTCTAGGCATTGTCTTTGGTATTCTTTATCCTATGGTTGTATCTGACATTATATCATGTTGCGGTCATGTGAAACTTTCTTTACATCTGTCGCTTTTCATTTTCAAAGAGCAGGATACTGGATTTCCTCTCACTGAAAGAGACCGTCTAGGAATCCGTGGTCTTCTTCCTCCTCGGGTTATATCATTTGAGCAGCAATATGCTCGTTTCAGTAAGTTTATGCTTGATCTTAAAACTTATTGCTTTTCTACCATCAGAATGACATATTGTTAATTCCTTACGAAAGAAATGTATTAAGGCTGACTAAGAAGATCGCTGTAATGAGAATTTGTATTTTACCTCTTTTTCACCATTAGTGTAGTTTGAAATTGTATGGTAGGTCATTACTTATTACTTGGTCGCTAGCTGTTAAATGTTAGTTGCTTGTATTTTAGTTGTTTAATTTGTTGTCTGGTTATTATTTTGCTAGTTTGTTAAATTCAGTTGATTAGTTGGTGACACCTATAGTAGGGTATTGCTCTTGTAATCACAACTTTTCTTTAAAGAAACATTTTATTGATTTAGTGAAAAGTTGCAACTCTATTCTATCCACTCCCTATAATAGTTATATAAGACCACTCCAATTGGAGTTTATTGCAAAAGTATAATTAGAGAAGAAATTGAACTTCTGTAATCACAATTGGCAATGAATAATGATTTCTTTAAGTATTGTGGGAGAATTTTCAATCCCTATGCTGCATTAGAGATAAGATCGTTTTTTGAATGTCTTATGCATCTTTTTGTTCAAATTGCTAGTGGAATCATATCGGTCACTGGAGAGGAATACTCATGGTCAACCAGATAGTGTTGTTTCATTGGCAAAATGGAGGATCTTAAACAGATTGCATGATAGGAATGAGACACTATACTATCGAGTAAGTTGCAAAAATATTATTGTTTAAATGCTTGTCAATTAGTATTCATTTCAATCCCATTTTAATACTTTTCACTCTAGGTCCTTATTGACAACATCAAAGACTTTGCTCCAATAATATATACACCCACAGTGGGCCTAGTTTGTCAAAACTATTCTGGGTTATTCAGACGTCCACGTGGAATGTATTTCAGTGCGAAGGACAAGGGAGAAATGATGTCCATGATTTATAATTGGCCAGCACAGCAGGTTTTATGTTGACCTTTGAACATCTTCTATCATTTTGTTTCTCTCTCTTTCTATTTTATATTTTAATAATGGATGTTTCAAGTTAAAGGAGATATATACCATGCGATTTTTTTTTTTTGAACTTATAAAACATATGACCAGAGATCTTAAAAGTGTCTTATAAGTATGATAACTAATATGTTTCATTGTAGTCGAGAATTCTAGATTGCTCTCTTTCTTCAGTAGTATTTGGGAATTGCATCTGGCTGATACTATCTAAAATCTAAATCATATTTGTTTTTACATAGAGGACCTAGCTTATTTTATTAGGCAGCTATTAGATGCCTTCATATATTTTCAAGACTAATGGTTAATGTATTTTTCTGGTATCCTTCTTCAACAATCTTTAAGTTGCTTAAGAGACCAAGTTAACTAACTTGACACAATTTATACATTGGGATAATGGTCTATTAATTTATGAGTGGACCACATTTATTCAAAGCATAGCAGATACTGTTTCATTCAACAATTCTTTAATTATTATGCCTCACACTATATAATTTTCCTAAAATTCCTCCTATTTTACCCATTTAACTGCAGGTTGACATGATTGTCCTGACAGATGGAAGTCGTATTCTTGGCCTAGGTGACCTTGGAGTTCAGGGAATTGGAATACCTATTGGAAAGCTTGATATGTATGTTGCTGCTGCTGGCATCAACCCTCAAAGAGTATGTTCTTTTTTGTAAGTGTAGGCTTGTAGTATTTGAGCACGTGCCAATGACAGTGGCTCATTTGAGCCTGTTTTTGTGCTTCTGAATATTTTTATCCCTGCATTTACACCTTTAATATCCCATTGATACTCGGATTGACTATACCGATGAGAGATTTAATAGATTAGAGTAGATTTTCATTTTAAAGATAAATGACCTCCATGATTTGCGAAGGCAGCAAATTATAACTTTATTTTCTAAATGTAGTTATAAACATATATGTAGTTTAATTTTTTTACCATTTTAATTTTGTGTTGAATTGGATAGTTAATTTAAATTGATAGAAAGATTAATGGACATACCCTTTTTTCTTTTTGTGGGACCATGTGCAGTTCATGGCCTCTTGTTGGAGTGCCATACTCAAAAAGTTCGTTCTGTAACATTTTGCATTAGATCTCTTGGGCACGGAGGATCTCTTCTCCCTGCCCCTTGGCTGTTCTTCTTCGTTTCTGTTGTGATATTGTCTCTTATCTTAACAAAAAAAGAAAAAGAAAAAAGAAAACTATAGATGTGTCATTCATAATTGTTTTTTATTCTATCAATATATTTTTATGTTACTTCTTGGACGATTCTCTTTAGGAAATTTCATTTGCTTGGTGTAAACGTTAACATGTACACGTGATTTTATGCAAGAGAAGAACCAAGGAAGTGACAGTTTTAGATTACCACGTTTGGAATTTTCCCAATATTTTTTTTCCTATTACTTGCTCCTGATAGTGGGGTAACCCTCGAGCCTACTGTCTTTTCTGCCTGAAGGTTTTATGTTACCTGAAAATACTGATGTAAATTATTGGAGATGATTTATTTTCGATGATTGGAAGTGTTTTAAGTAGAACTTTGGATAATTTTTATTAACCCCATTTTATTGAAATTTCACTAAATCTATGCCCTTGTTTGATTGACAGATTCTTCCAGTAATGCTGGACATTGGTACTAACAATGAGAAGTTACTTAATGATCGTCTTTGTAAGTGAAAGAGAGGCTTTCAGTTCCTTACTTTATCTTCATTCTTTCACTTGTGATTTATTGCTCTTATATTTATCTGTTTCGTTTGTGCAATGCAGCTTTATCTGTATTCTATAGTGCTGAAATAATTGATTTTGACCACTAGTTAATATTTATATTTACTTTTACTCAGAGAAAAATTACATGTTTTCAATTCCGAACTTGCTTCATTTTGTCCTTTTTCTAGTTTGACTCGTTAGCCTTGTTGGACAAGAATTTTGTTTTTTTTCTCCCTTTAAGAGATACAAAGACTAGTAGGCGCATATAGTTACTGGTTGTATCTTTTCATAAAGTTCATAGTAGTGTTGAATAGGCACCTCAACATATTTGCGTTTACCAGGAACTCCTTTTTATTCTATTTATTTTATGTTTCTTAGTAATCATATTTTCTCCTCTTAAGCTTCATTTTTTCTCTTTCAATACTTGCTTTATCTGGTGTCTGTTTGCCTGCAATTTGTTAAATGTTTGTGGTCTTTGGATTATTCCTTCTAGACATTTCCTAGGATGTCATCACATGATTTAGTATGACAGATTTAGGACTGCGGCAACCTAGACTGGATGGAGAAGAGTATCTATCAATTGTTGATGAATTTATGGAAGCCGTACATACACGTTGGCCGAAAGCTATTGTTCAGGTTTATTGATTTAAGATTTTGACTTTTAATTTAACTTTTATTGCAATCAGTTTCGTAACCTTGTGATTTGATTTTGAATGATGTCAGTTTGAGGATTTTCAAATGAAATGGGCTTTTGAAACATTACAACGTTATCGTAAGAAGTTCTGCATGTTCAATGATGACATACAAGTGAGTACTTGCTGCAGTATTCTACCGATGGATAAATGATTTAAAAGGATACTCATTTTTACTTAATTCATTTCATAAAGGGAACTGCTGGTGTTGCTCTTGCTGGACTATTGGGAACTGTGAGAGCTCAAGGACGGCCATTGAGTGATTTCGTTAACCAAAAGATAGTAGTTGTGGGAGCTGGAAGGTATTGCTATTTAAAATTCACTCAAAACAGGAATACTGCTTAGAATTTTGTGATCACAAGCATTTTTCTCTTTGTGTAAACAAAACTGGTTGGGGTGGAAGAGGAATGAATACTTTGGAAACTATAGCCCAATCCTTTTGGTTGAACCTACACTTCATGTTTTCTCAATTGATTTTGTTCCTCCCTCTCTTCTTTCGATTTCAGTGCAGGGCTTGGCGTTCTTAACATGGCTGTCCAGGCTGTTTCGAGAATGGCTGGGAACACTAATTCTACTGCAAGAAATCAATTTTTCCTAATTGACAAAGATGTAAATTCTCTTCTAAACTTCCACTTATCATTTGCTGCTTCAGTTTTTCTAGTTTTTACTTCATGGGAGTTATTGGATAAATTATATGGATTTTGCATGATCTGTGTTCATAGTGCGGATTAATCTCATCTACATGACCAATTATCCTTCAACATTACAAATTCTTTGTTAATTGGCAAGAAAATTCCCTTTCATTTATAAACAGGTAGTCTGGTATAGTAATCATGGTCTAACCTAGCTTATCCATTCATCCTTGCTTCTTTATCTATTCTTTTATTAATTATATGAAGTCAGTGGGCTAATTTGAAATCTGCGAGCATGGTGGACATACTGTGGAAGATTAGCAGTAGGATTATTTTGTTTACGTTTGAACTACTCAAATTTCTAGCATGTGAAAATAAATTGCTTGTCATAACTATTATCTAGCTTCTTCTGCTAGGGTATTTTGTAGTTAATTTTTTTTCCTTGTAATACCTTTTTAATTTTTTTTAATATTTATTATTATTATTATTATTATTTTTAAGAATGCTGTGTCTCGTAATATTAAGTTTTCTTTTTAGTTAAAGAAGAGATCTCATCCTTTCGATTTTTATTTGCATCATATTTTTCTTTTTCATATATTCGATCCCAGAAACAGTTGTGAAAGTGCTATATTTATAGAATACCATCGATGTTAACTTTTGTAGATCTTCTGTGGGTTTTTAGTCTTTGTGAAGTGAATTTGATATGTTCCGTGCTCTTCACCACCCCATAAATATCATGACAATGCCTGCGATGTAATAAGTTTTAGCAGGGTGATGCTGATAGACTTTTAACACTGTGCTATATGTCATCGGAGTAAAACAAATTATGTCTTTGTGCAGGGTCTTGTCACAAAAGATAGAACAAATATTGATCCGGCAGCTGCACCATTTGCTAAGGACCCAACAGAGCTTGAGGGACTTAGTGAGGGAGCCAGTCTACTAGAAGTGGTAAACTTTCTCAAACATCCTTCATTATTACCGAGCTAATTGCCTTGATACTCTTGGAGAGAGTTCTTAGCATCACTCAGTAGTTTTCACTCATCTCCACTGACATTTATGAATGAAAATTTAATCGTTGTTCAGGTGAAAAAGGTCAGGCCCCATGTTCTTCTTGGTTTATCTGGAGTTGGTGGTATCTTCAATGAGGAGGTGCGTGTCCTCTAATTTATCTTCTCATCGTTAGTTGGTACTCAAGTTAACTTCAGAAAAGTTTTATCTTGACAGGATGTGTGGTCTTTAGGTTATTTTCATGTACATCATGTATTTGTCAGTTATCCATGTTTTTTTGCTCACATTTTGTTGTTTAAGTTGAAGAATAAGCAACTTAAGAAATCCACCTCTCATTAATATACTTTTTCTATAGTGAAGATTTCTTTAGCCCTCTACTCAAATGAAAGAAAGAGTGGATAGGAGAAAGGAAATTCAGTGTAACTGAAGTAAATTGCATACACCTGATGTCTATAATTCGTTAATCTAAATTTCAGCCTCTTAATTACGAAGACAGAAGTATATAACTTGAGAGTCTGAGACTCCATTGTGCTTTCCTATCTATTTAACTATTAGCAGGGTGTCAATTGTTGCGTCTACTTTCCGCAACTATTTCTCATATTTTATGGAACTAAACTAGGTGCTCAAGGCAATGCGAGAATCTGATTCAACTAAACCTGCAATATTTGCTATGTCAAATCCCACAATGAATGGTTTGTCTTATAGGATGCCATTATTTTCATCTTAGCTAGCTATTTACAGTTCAAACTAATTATCATTATTTTACCAGCTGAATGCACTGCTGCTGACGCTTTCAAGCATGCTGGAGAACACATAGTATTTGCAAGTGGAAGCCCTTTTGAAAACGTTGCTCTTGGTATCTTCTATGCTTTCGATATATATAATAGAATGTTTGAAAGCATTTGGCACCGTTATACCAAAACAATCAATGTGAAATCTTTCCTATGGGATTCCACTCTTACTTTTTAAATATATGTTTCTGACTCTGGCCCTATGTATTATTAGTTTAATATGATTATCTGCAAAACCGCTTCCTTGCAGGCAATGGAAAAATTGGACATGTAAATCAAGCAAATAACATGTACCTGTTTCCCGGGTCTGTATCTTCCCTCAGAACTGTTATTTTGAACTCGTAAGACTCTGATGAGTTTAACTGTTTGTTAACTGTCATTATTTTAATGCAGGATTGGGCTGGGAGCTCTTCTATCAGGTGCTCGTTTTATAACTGATGGAATGTTGCAAGCAGCTGCAGAATGGTATGAATCTTTATCTGGAAATCCAATATCATCTTTTTTTGTGAATACTACTTTTGGAAGATGATAACAATACCTAATCTGCTGCCAGAACTTTATGGCGTATTAAGAGAGTTTTTTATGATGTGTTGCTGAAACCACTTACAAATTGCTTATGAAAAAAATGATAATTTGGTTGAATCTGTTGCCGTATAGGCATCCAAAAATATAAACCTATTAGGATCCCAAATAGAATAACGTAACTAGAAAACTATATTGCAATCTCAAACAGAAACTACAATATCAATAGCCTTTCGAGAGGGCTATTTCTCTCCCAAGAACTCTCTCAAGTTCCTCACACAATACTATTCCCCAAAGATACTCTCCTTCTCCCTTACTACCCTTATGTATATCCATATTACCCCCAACTAATTACCATACTGCCCCTTCATACTAACAAACTAATAGGGTTCTCACAAAACCCTCTACATAGAATTCTATGTTTTACTAAATTGTTTAATGATAAATTAAATTGTGAAATTTATATTTTTTGAGTGCTTTAATATTCTGACATTGTTATCCTTTTGATTTATGTTTCATTATCTCGAAGTTTCTGATATGACGTTCTCATCTATGCAGCCTTGCTTCTTATATGACAGATGAAGAAGTTCAAAGTGGTATTTTGTACCCATCAATTGATAGGTAGGATTCACAGTTTTATTTGCTCTATCATATTGCCAAAATTTAATCAACTCAATCTGATGGCTTCATTGTTTAGACTGGTTAATTCATGAATTAAACTCCAAAATATCTTTATGCAAAATTGCAGCATTCGACAAATCACAGCAGAGGTCGGAGCTGCAGTCCTGCGAAGCGCTGTTTCGGAGAATTTGGCAGAAGGCCATGGCGATGTGGGGCCTAGAGAGCTCAGGCTAATGGCAGAAGTAAGTAAACTCAATTCATATTTTATGAAAACATACACAACAACATTGTCTTTCTTCCACTTTCATAAAATAAGGTACCTATTTCATAATCTAAATAGCTCTAGTCGTAAATAAATGTGTCTTAAGCATAGCTCGTTAAAACATCTACTCCTTTGTTTTAACTCTTTCTTTTGAAGTCCGAAAGTTCAAATCTCCACCCTCATATTTGTTGAACTAAAAAAACTGTGAAAATGATTCATATCCAAATATATAGCTTATTTAGAAACTGTTTATACAATAGTTTTATTTTTTTTTGGATAAAAAAATGTGTTTGAATTACTTTTCACATCTTTCAGTGTTCGAAGATAAATATTACTTCTTCGACCTATTTTTCTGAAAAAGATAAATTTTATTTCTTTCGACCATGACATAATTTTGTTCACGAGCCATTCAATAACAATTTTCTACAACAATTTTAAAAACAATTTATTTCCAGAACAGTTTTCCAAACCTTCTTGGAGTATGACTTGTGTAAAAATTTCTTTTATGAGCTGTAATTTTCTTGAGGTTTTTTTTTTTTTTGGAACTTTTGCAGGAGGAGACGATTGAATACATCAAACGCAATATGTGGTTTCCTATTTACAGCCCTCTTGTTCATGAAAAATAAGCATATTCTAAAGCTCTACCATTCTTATTTTCCCCAAGAACACCATTCTTCAGCCCTCTCTCTCTCTCTCTCTCTCTCTCTCTCTCATAGTTTGGGGCCAAACTATTGAACATAGGAAATAGGTCTCTCTATTCTGAAGAATGCTGTGCGGAAACGCCCTTGCTTGGATCCCCTTAGGCTTTATATATTCCCCTAATTGTTGTATTCAAGGTGGCAATTGTGGGATGGGAAGTTTAGAGTTTATATTTACATCCATCCACTCTTTTTATCATCTCTAAGATAAGTTCTCCTATGTCAAATTTTGATTTGATAACTAACTTCTTTCATTTCACTCGTCTTCTCCTTCTTACATGTTTGATAGATTTGGTGAAATCTCAGGTTAAAAGTACTTAGGTTTAAGCTTTATTTCAATTTGATTATTATGATTTTAGCAGCTTCGTTATGTTCTAAACGTTCTCGTTGTTACCAGATGTTTAATGGTTCTCTTATATGACATGTTTTCGGTAACGAGTTGTGATGGTTAAATTGAGTGGTTGTATTATAGTTTTGAGTAAAAACAAAAGGTGAAAAAAGGGGTGAGTTTTATTCCATATCTTCAATAATGAAGATCCGGTAATAATAGAGATGTTTTAAAAGATTTAATTAAACTATAAGGACTGTAATGTTCCAAATTGATACTATGCTCAAAGTTTTTTTAAATTTACTCTTGAGACGTTGGATCAAAAATATTATTCCAAAAATTATTATAAAGTCACTCTTCAAAGTTCAAAGCATTGAAATGGAGATTAGATTTCTCTTAATAATTATTTCCAAACTCTTTCTGAACCCCTTCTCTCTATTCCGACGAGGCTTCAGGCTTCTTACCCCTCGTGTATGATTTTTTAGATAAATTACAAACTTAGTTCAAGATTTTGTGGTCTATTTTTACTTCTTGAAACTATAGAAAATTTTAATTGTCTTTAAATCTGATAGTTTTTGCCATTGATCTTGTATTGACTAATATAAAAAGATTTTGGTCACAAATACTTTTCCCTTCGGTTCTTCTTTTTAATGCTCTCAATTCATTGCTCTAAAAGAATTCTTCAATATTGGAAAACGTCTTAAGATGCTGGTGACATATTCAAGTTGCAAGGAAGCACTTGTTGGATCTATATCCGGGTTGTTTCAATTCCATTTTGTGATGAGATGCTTTCTGTTTTAGCCATGAGTTTTCATCTGTAGCTAGAATGATGATCGTAGAGTACAATCGATTGGGGAGCCAACGACTTAAGCCCTACGGTTGTTCACGTCATAATTCTTGATTTTTTATGTATATATATATATATATATATATATTTTGCGGTATTCGATTGATTTCATGTGATGCAAATCACTTTCTAAAATTCTACCCTATTAAATAATAATATTGGTCAATCAATTATCAAGGCTACAATATTAGATTTTTTTTTTGTTGTTTTTGCTTTTCTTTTATAATTAATGTGTTTTTTATTTAAAATGTTTGGTAAATAATCAATAATTTATTGATCATAATTCGAAGCTTATCTTATTTTGTTTGGAAAAAAAATTGTGTTATTACCAAGTTTTCAATTAATTAATCAATTATCAATAATGATCGATCTAAAAAGGTGGAATACAATTGTGTTTTTTTCATTTCATTCATCGGGAAGTTAAAAGAATTTTAAAATAATAAGTATAATTATAATGTGAAATCAAATAATTAAAATAATTTTTCTTTATTGAAGTTGAAAATTTTAATATACGACCTTAAAATAAAAAGTAGGATAGAAAATCTTTATAATTTTAATTGAAGTGTAGTTAAAAAAGAAAAAATCCTGAATTAGGTAAAATAAACTTTTCAAAATGAGAATATAAAAAAATTGTTATATTAACACTAAGAAAATGTAACCTAAACTACATTAAAGTTGTGTATATGATAATGCAATTTATATGCACTAAAAAGATTAAATGAATAGAACGTAAAAAATTAAAAGATAAAAAGTTACGCATTCAATATGCATAAATTAATTATATCTAAATATTTGTATATACTTATATTTAATTGTAGAAAATGAAGGTTTTAGAATGCCAAAAATTTTATAATTTTTTTCACTCACTCAAATTATAATTTTGTGTGTTCAATTTATTCCCACAACAATTTGATGTTAATAAAATTTAGAAAATAATTAAGAAACTTAAACCTATATTTACTAATAATAAATAGGAAAATAGTTAAAAAAATGTGAACAATATAAAAAGTAAAACATTAACGAATTATAATACATGGATGAATTTAAAATTTAATAAGACATCATATTGATGGTTGATTTGATTTATATTTTATATTTTGGATATCATTTTTTTATTTTTAACTTATTTTATTAATAATACTTATCTTTTGATCTTATATTTCTACAATTATATTAATTATAAAAAGAATAAAATATATTTAACAAACTTATGATATTTTTATAAATTTAAAGTAGTTCATTGAATAAATTGTTTCTGTAATAAATTGTTTTATTAGGCGTTGAATATGGTATTGAACTGGTAAATAAAAAAGTTCCATCGATTCAGTAAAAATAAAATCTGTTCGATCTTCATCTTCATCCCCTGAATCGGAAAATCGTACTCGAAACAATTTTCTCGACAAAACAACTGTAAAGGGAAGAAAATTCCAAGCCAGTCGCTGTCCGCTGTAATCCAGTCTCTCTCTCTTTGGCGCTAATTAAATAGCAGATCTGAAGCGCACGCCATTGAAGTTTCAATCTTCTCTTTACGAGATTCCTCCGCATATTCTGCCACGGCAAGCTTCAGGTTCCGCCATTTGAGATCTGCTTCGACTTCAGTGGCAGAATCTTCAAGTTGAAGTATCTCTCTCATTGCTTTTCTCTATCACGTTGTATTGATTAATTTATTCAACTTCATTTCCCTCTATATGTACTGTTCCTTTTGTTCCTTATATGATGAGTCTGCAACTTACCGCAGTCTTGGATACTAGAGAATTGTAATGCTGACATTAGCGATTGAAGTTTTAGGAATTCTTACAGTTTTATAATATGTTTTGAAAATGGTTATTCAATCAAATTGTAATCGGGAATCTTGTTTCTGTTGGCAGAAGAACATATATCGAGTCTAATGGCTGTGAGGAGACCTGGAGTCATTGCTTTATTTGATGTTGATGGGACTCTAACAGCTCCTAGAAAGGTAAACAAAAAAAGTTCCGTGATGCTAGTTGGTTCATTGAATTATGAATCTTATTCAGTACATCATTGGTATTACATTTCTGTCATGTGGAGTATCTTTTTAAAGAAGGGTGAAATTTCAGGTTGCTACTCCAGAGATGTTGAAATTTATGGGGGAGCTCCGAATGGTACTTGATTTACTTACGTGAAAAGAAAACATTTATGTAGAACATTTTCCTTGTTTTATTTTTTGATTTTCTCATCCATTTTAAATACTACAGATTGTTACAGTTGGTGTTGTGGGAGGATCTGACCTTTCAAAGATTTCAGAACAGCTTGGAAACTCAGGTAAATTTTAATGGATTCTTTAATTTCATGAGCAAGTTACTTGGAACAACTAATTTATAATGTGGCTGACTTTCAAGCGGAACGTGTTCTGTTTTTGTTCCAATTTTTTTATATGCATCATATGTATCAATTTCCCTCATTAATCATGTTCCTTGACGATTATATACTAGATATGGTATTTGCTTCATTTAAAATAATTTAGAATATTGGTAATCTTCCTCCTCCTTGTTGTTTGCTCTTCCAAGTTTTTGTTTTTCACGATCCTTCCTTATATTAAGCTTGTACAGGGCATTAAATAGAGAATGTTTGTGATTGTTCTGTAATCTATTAATCCATTCCTGTTATGCAGTTATTCATGACTATGATTATGTGTTCTCTGAGAATGGACTTGTGGCACATAAAGATGGGAACCTCATTGGCACCCAGGTACTGGTTGCAACTAGATCTAGATTTATACAAATTGTTAGATGTCTAATGGGTGATGATAGCCATTAAATGTTATTCTAATGTTTAATATATGTGTCATGTGTGTATGAATTTGTGTTTTTTTTGGTATCAAGTAAATTCGAGAGCTGGAAAAATCCAGCATAAATTCGTCAATTTTCTCCCTTGTTTCAATGGGTATCTACTTTCCCATAAATACAGTCATGCCATTTGACTTCACGTTGCAACAAGAAAGATCTGTTGGCTTAACTACAATTTTGATCAGACAAACTCTGTGGTTAGGGGAAAGGGAATTAGTTAGGTAAATATTTATGATATATTCTATTTCTATATCAAGCGTTTCATTGATTTTCGAAGCTAACGTATACTCTGATTCTTTTCCTTTATTCCCTTCATGATAGTTCAATGATCTCAAAATAAACAAAGGAAACCGTGTTGTAGAAGAAGACGGATCAACAACATATGACCATATTTTCCTTTTAAGATTTATAATGCCTTGGATGCTTATCTACTTCCCTATCTTAAATTACAATTCTTTAAGCAGTAATATGAAATTATTTTATGTGCTTATGGTGGCTCGACCAACTTTCACTTGAATTGCTTTTAATATTTCCTCTTGTTATTTTCTGTTATAATTGATCTATATCTGCATGATAGATTGTTCCTTTCAATATGTGCAGAGCTTGAGATCACATCTTGGGGAAGAAAATCTCAAGGTAATAAAAGTCATCCTTTTTTCAGTGCCCCATTTATATAGAAACCGTTGTCAGGACTCAGGGTAACCAGCGCTTCCTATGACTGGGGACACAAGGAATGATCCCTTGCTGGTGGTCTGCATGTTATTTGAGGCCATTAGATTAGTGTCTGTATGAACAATTACATGTGCTCATATGTCATAACCGATCATTGATTGAACAAATTGTGCAATTTTGAGAGTATTGCATATAGAGTTGTATAATTGAATGCAATATTGCATACGCTACTCTGATAGCCCCCCAAAAAGGTTTTACCTAAGCTAGAAAGGGTAAAAGCAGGGTATATAGGGAAAATAGGAAGATAAAAGGAGCTGTGCATTGAAGAGGGAGAGCTAGTCCGAAGAAATCACTTTAGTAATCATGAGAGGCAGAGAGAGTGAGAAGAGTGGGTCAGCCGGATTATCGTTGAGGGGAATAAATGATTAGGAGGTAGCTGGCAACTAGATATTACAAGGGATTTGAGCTGCAAATTACATTGGTCAAAGTTTTCATTATTACTTTGTCTCACACAAATCATTTGCTTGTAACTATTCAATATACATACAAAAAATTAATCACATCTGAGTGCATGAACATAGATGAGTCGCAAAAACTTTGGATTTGTTTATACTACCTTATGACTGATTGTAATAAGAAATATTTCATAAATGTTGCATGCTATTGTATTCATGAAAAGTAACTTATAGAAGCCTTGATATTCCGAAATGACCTATTACCAAACAAATGCAGAATTTTATCAACTTTACACTTCATTATATTGCCGACTTGGATATCCCTATAAAAAGGTCAGTGAGCTGGAGCCTTGAAAATGTTTCTTGTATATCTGGTAGCAGATGATATATGTCAAATTATTTATCTCATTGCATCTCTAGGGGAACGTTTATAGAGTTCCGAAATGGGATGCTTAATGTCTCACCAATTGGGCGAAACTGCAGCCAAGAAGAAAGAGATGAATTTGAGAAGTATGATAAGGTGAAGAACTCTAGTCCCATTTATTGGAAAAGTCAGCTTCGGTGATTTCAATTTGCATTTTTATTCAGAGGACATGAGATGAGATAAATCTTGCAATCCACATTCAGGTTCAGAATATACGTCCAAAAATGGTTTCTATCCTCCGGGAGAAATTTTCCCATCTTAATTTGACATTCTCCATAGGAGGGCAGATAAGCTTTGATGTAAGTAGAGTTTAATTTTCAGCATTATCATCATAAAATAAATAAACAGCATGACTGAATCTATTTGGGTGGTGCTAATATTTCATTCAGGTCTTCCCTCAAGGTTGGGACAAGACATATTGCCTGAGGTACCTTGAAGATTTTAAAGAAATCCACTTCTTTGGCGATAAAACTTACAAGGTTATTCTTAGAAGTTCTGATTGGCTTTTCATTTGTTTGGTTGTTATCTCTTGTTTAGGGTCTACTGCCTGCCTGATTGCTTTCGAGTTCCTGTGCAAAATGTTATTCTATTAGTGCCCACTGAATGTGATAATTAGCCTCTAACTCAAACATAGAGAATCATAAAGCGAATAATTAAAGATGGGTTTGATAACCATTTTTACCGTTTTGTTTTTGGTTTTCTGGTTAAAAAAATTAAGCTTATAGACATTACTTTCTTCACTCATGTATTCCTTTGTTGTGTATATAGTTTTTATAAACATTTTCAAAACCTCACTCAAATTTTTAAAATGTAAAAAAATAGTTTTCAAAAACAATGAAATTTGGAAAAACTTACTAATGAAACTATGTAAAAACAAGCCTAATTTTTAAAAATAGAAAACCAAATACGAAATGGTTATCAAACGGGCTAGATTAGCTTTTGAACTTGAACCTCTATCGAGCAGGGAAGATAGTAAAAAACTAGGATTCCTTCCCAATCATAGCAAATTAAGCATGATTTTGGTATTTATACTGACATAATCTTGCTACATTTGTTTTCGGGCAGGGAGGAAATGATCATGAAATTTATGAATCTGAACGAACCGTGGGCCACAAAGGTCTTTTCCCTCCATCACTGTTAGTTATCTTCTTTTGTTCTTGATTACTGTGGTGTGTTCCTAAAGCAGATGTTTTGTTTTTGCTTTCGTTTTTGCAGTTACTAGCCCCGACGACACCGTGGAGCAATGTCGAGCCATATTTTTCTAAAAAAATCCAAGAGCCGAAGCATAAAATGTCCAATTTTATCTGTACGAATATGCCATTTGTGATTTTAAGCAAATTTTTAACTGTTCATGAAGAACTTTTGTAGCTTCTATTCATAATTTAGAAGATAAAGACATTATACAAGAACTTCGATAAATAAATCTTAATTCATGGATTGAACTTGGTTTCCTTGGATGAAATTGGACACCATATTTCTGCAACTTCTTTTGGTAATAATTCTCTCTGATTAACAAAGTTTGCGTTGCAGATATTGATATTTCAATAGAGATGACTGAATTCTGTATAGTTTCCCAAGAAGCTGAATTATAGTACACCAATCCCAGCTACGATTATAGGTATGTTTTCACTGCCAATCTTTTGCCTCTTGAATTTATTGAGAGAAAAAATAATTTCAAATAATATCAATAAAATTTTTGGTAACATGTCATGTCATAAGTGTTTAAGCATAGGAATTTGTTGATTTGTATAACTATGATATTTTCGATCGATGTGTCAAATTATGAAAAGCATATCGAGAACGTATATTATATTCCATGTGGAAAATGAAAATTTTATTTTATATAAAAAAAAATTGTTAGTAAACTTATGTTAATTCAGATCTTGTTTGGTCTATGTTTTCAAGTTGTACCATGGTAATGCGGATGAAGATTTTTTTACTTACAAATTGAATTGACCGATTTCCACCATGTTTAAGGTATTTTAACACACAAAATAACTGAAAAATTAATTGGTTTGGATATATATTTCTTTTTTGAAACAATAAGGGGGTATCGAAATCACAACGATGAAGTTTAATTACAATATTTTCATATGGTGTTCGATATGAAGTTTAATTACAATTTCTTTAACTTTCATTAAAATGCATAACAAAATTAAAAAAAAATTGAAGCTTTCAAACAAAACTAGCACCAGCTAATTAATTATACAACAAACTTTGACATAACTCAACCACTAATAGAGGTAGCTTCTCTTGGAAATAATTCTCTATGATTAACAAGTTTTACTTTGCATATATATATAGACACACATATTGAGGATATATACCTGAATATTTCAATGGAAAATGACAAAATTATTTATAGTAATTTGCTATAGAGTTTGAATCATATAACAGTGTTTTGAACTAGGATTATAGGGTTTCGATAATCTTCAATCTCTTGATTATTGTAAGAAAAAGAATGTCAAACAGTATGTCATCACTTATACAGACCAAGATTTTTCACGTCACATTTAGGGAAAATAGATCAAATAAGCATGCGTGTCAAAAGGAACACGGATTGCACCACGAGAATCAACTGTCTTGAAAAACCAAACCTTGTCTGCTTGATGTATCAAACCAAGGAAAAACTGCGTGGGATGGAGAGTGATTAGGAATTGAGTCGTTTCAGCTTCTCCATCACGACCAAGAATTATGCATTCTCCTTCCTGCACAATGTTAACCAACCAACTCATTTACTCATAAATAATATGTTCTTTTTTCTTTGCATAACGCTTCGTTTTAAGTTTTAAAACCTATTTTGATTCTCAAACTTTTAACGCTTATTTTAGCTTAATCTATAAACTTTCAAATGTTATATTTCAACCTCTCAAGTTTCAACAATTACGTCGTCCCTAATACATAAAAGCTTTACTTAAAAAATTCATTCGAGTTCGTGTCATTAATTGTTCATCATTTAATATAAAGTAAAAAATTATTTTGAAACTCAGACACCTACCTGATCAAACCCAGCTTTAAAACACATATCAAATTAATCAAATAAATGAATTAAAACACATGTCAATTACTGAACTAATTTTGTATCCAAAAGTTCAAGAAAAACAAAATATTTGAAACTGTTTTAGAAACACCAAAGTGAAATTTAAACCCAACTTTCTAAAATAGAGAAAAATATTTCTTACTAATGAATAAAAGTTCTTCAAATAAATTTATCAAATACTCTACAAAATCTAAAAATATTTGAAAGAAACAAAAAAAAATTACTCCAAGAAATCATTTCAACAATATATACCTCCTTGATAAGAACAATCTCCTCATTTGCAACAGAGAATTTGACTTGTGAAATCGTAAGTGTGATACGAACTGTAATACACAAATAACAAGTTCTATCAAATAATTAATTACACAAAAAAAAATTGTTCATCATCAAGTATTTAAATTATATGAAACACAAAAAGAAGAGTTTGTATTAATTACTTGGTTCATCTTGGTAGACAGAAAAATTGGTTATAATTTGTCTGAAATTTTCTAAATGAATAGAAAAAAATCTTCCATAGTCAATTTTGCGCACCACCTCCTCCTCTGTTGGAGGTGACAAATCCAATTCATGGCGCTTCTCAGGCTCATACTCTAAAAAACAAAAAGAAAGAAATTTCCAAGAATTAAAGAACTAATTTTGTGTGTGTTCTTGGAGCCAAAAGAAACATCATATTTCTCAAACATGTTCTTTAAATTCTCAGAATAAACAAAGAATATCAAAGAAAATTATATATATATGTTCTTACTTGAATTCTCAAATCTAAGGATCATGCGATTAATGTTTTCTAGGAGATGGATGGTCATTGAGGAGGAAGTCGAGCCATCCAAGAGAGCATTGTGGAAGGCGTGGAGGGAAATCTTTGAACCGTGAATCTGATCGATGGAGTAGGACGCGAAGAATCGACGCGGTTTCTTCAGCACCACGACGAAGCGGGAGGAACGGTGCGTGGCGATTATCGTGAACAGCAACGGGGAGAGATTGATGTCGGCGTCGTCGGCGATTTGAGTGAGGAGGGAGGTGGCGTTCAGAAAAGGAGCAATGTGATCAAGCCTGATCAAGATCATGGTGTTCTTGGAGAATATTGATGTGTGGAAATGGAGAGAAAAAAATGAAAAGAGGGACGAAATTTTTGTTTAAACAAGTCTCTCCCAATCGAAGTAACTTGTTTTATAGTGTTGGAGCTCTTTTGTTCTGGTACAGATTATATTAAATTTGGTATATTGGCTTCTTGAAATTATAATGGTATAACTCTATTGGTTTACTCAACTTTTCGGGTTGTGTTTTATTATTTACCATGGTTGTATAAAAGAGCAAATATTTGAGTATTAACCGACTAATACCTTGTATCTTACTAATCACGATTAAAATTTTGATGAGTAGAAGAATGAGTGCAAAAAAGAGAAATATTTAGTGGTGATCAGTTGGAAAAGTAATGAGTGGAATGATGGTCAATATCTAAATGTTGTAACATAAAAAGTTTGGGTCTCTAAACTTTTTAAAATTGTTGACTTTATTATTCAAAGGAGGCCGTGTTTAAGCATTTGGTGGCATAATCGTTCAACTAATGAATTGAACATTAATCTATACTTCTTAAAATATCTTGGTGCGGTAGAAGATGGAGTAGTATGTGAACTATCATTCCATATGAAAATTTGTGCCTCCGTATGTACTTCAAAAAATTGTCTCACTATTACAATTGTTTGTTTTAATCAAGGTGTTAATTAGCTTCTTTCGACATGTCTATATGTTCATAGATTTTTTTTTTATTACCTAGGAGTCGGATCTATATATTCATAGATTTGACATCAACACAAGGGGTGAAACAATATTTTCATAATATTATATAAACACTTAACAAATTAAAATATAAAAATATAAATAAAATATCACAGTATGGATATCGTCGGGAGGAAAAAAAATCGAAGCATATGTCAGGTGGACCAAGAGCGAAGGTCGATCACCAACTCCAAGGTACTGGCTTGCGGAGCTTGCGACCTATAACATAGAGCCTCATGTGAAGGAATGAGACCCTTAGCTTGTCTCACTTGAGCTAAGGGCCCAATGAATATTTAGGAGCGATTCAAGCAGAATAAATAGTTGTCGAGATTGTCTCCGTGATCTTTGCTGTAATTCTCGTGAAGATTCCACACAACTCCTATAAATACACCATCTCTTCATTCAATCAAGTACGCAATTCTATACGCAATTCTATCTGAAAACTGACTCAAAATTTTGAACTTTGAACTAACTTGAGCGTCGGAGTGCACTTTCTTTACTTGCAGGTCTTCTTGTTCAGCCTGCTCTGCTCAATCAACTCATTCAAATCTCGCATGACAGAAACATATATAATATTAGTACTAATAATTTTTATTTTTTATAAAATATTTATTTATTAATTTAAATATTTCCAACAAATCTTTATTTTTACAACTCTCTCCCTCTCGCAATTGAATTGGCTTGTTTTACGGTATTAGACCTCTCCCTCGCCCACAACCTTGTGAATTACTTATACTCTTTTGTTTTTGTACAAATTAAATTTGGTATATTTGATACTTGAAAGTTTAATGGTGGTTCTTCAACTTTTAGGGTGGTGTTGATTATCATAATTATTTACCATAGTCATAAAAAAAATTTAGAATAAAGAGTTGTTAAATATTTAGTGGTGATTAGGTGGAAGATCAGCGTTACGGTTGATATCTAAATATTATTCTATAAAAAAGTTGAGAAATCTTTAAACTTTTCTAGATGGTTTGACTTTATTATTTTAGGGGATAGAGTTTAGACATTTGGTGGTGTAATTGTTAGATTAACGGATTCAAGACACTCATCTATTAGAGACAAAATTAAAGATTTAAAAATTTATTAGAAATTTTTTCTAAGTACAAGGGTTCAAATAGACACGATTTATAAATTCAGGGAAGTATTTGGAAAATTTTAGAGTACATAGGACTAAATAAACACAATTTTTAAAGTTTAAGGTCCAACATATAATTTAACAACTTTAAAGATATCTATTTCATTCATTCAACTTTTAAAAATAATTATTTTCCTATTAATTGTTTTATTTTAATATAATAATAATAATTTGATAAAAAGTAACTTTTTTTTTTTTTATGAATGGTAAAATATAATTTAACATATCCGAATAGGTGTATTAATGAGCATGTATTAAAATTATATAATCTCTCCTTCTTCGAAAGATTTAATGATGTCTAATTATAGACAACACACAACTTTGCAACTTCTATATATTTTGACATTTTTTTAATATTACTAATTTTAAAATATTATAAGTTTTGAACTTATTTAGAAAATAATGCTGCAAAAAATTTTCTCATCACCAACTTACTTACGGCCACACTTACGGCCACGTTGCTTAAAAAAAACCCTCCTTTATTGTTTCACACGACCTATACTAATTTTAAATAGCTTATTCAATTTGACAAGACCGCTATAGACCCAAAGGTCTGAGGTTTAATTCCCAATACTTATATATATTTTTTTGTTAATAAACAAATAACATAGATTTTTTTTCAATTTTGAATGAATGTTACTTATTAAAATTTATATATGCTCTCCTAAAATAAATAATTACTATTTAAAAAATTATATATTCTTTATTTTAAGTAATACTTATTTTATTTTACTTAAAAAAAAAATTAAAATATAGATATTTTAAGAGAGAAAGGTTTTAATAAGTAATATTTATTTAAATTTAAATCATATAAACACAAATTACTATTAAAGTGGATTAATTATAGTTTTTTTTGAAAAAAAATAGGTTTCTAACATTAATTATTTTATTTCAAGAGATAAAAGAGATTTTATTAAGTAATACTTATTTATATTTGTTTAAAATGGAAAAAATTACAATATAGCATAGGAAAAAAATTACAATATAGATGATTGAGTACATTAATTATAGTTTTTAAAAAGAATTATTGTTTTTAGTACTAAAAAGTTATTGTTTTCTCAATAGTAATTATTTTATTTGAGGAGAAGAAATAAAATTTAATAAGTAACACTTTTTTAATTTAAACTTATTTAAAAGAAAAAAAATTAGAATACAACATTTATTTACTAAAAATTGAACATTGGACCTCTAAGTTACAAAGCAAAATCTCTAGCGCCCTACCGAATTCAATAAATTATTGAAAATTAAACCCTAGAACTTTTATAAATGAAAAAATTAAACCCTCGAACTTTCAATAGTAAAAATTAAATCCCCAAACTTTCAGATATGATAATTAAAATTGTACCCTCTAAATTACAATTAAACCCTAAAATTTTTTAAAATTGTATTTTTTTTACAATTCCGTCCATATTATGTATTGAAAATATTCTCATCTAATTTTGAATTCAATGAAGCAAAAAAGGGTGGAGTCACTCTTTTTCACATACACCGGGAGAAATGGTTACGATAGCAAACCCCTCCCTGGCCGGAGAGCCTCTAGGACAAGGGGGCGGCGGTCAACCATCCACTCTCGAGATTCATATTGATTAATCGATCTCCGCGTCCAGCCAGTTCACTAAGTAGACTCACTCTACCGAGGGGCAACAAAGGCTGGAACTATTCCTTTTTTTTTTGCTCTTCAATATCCGATTTTGCAGACAATTCTTATAAAGCCTTTTTCCTCGAGACTTGCCGAGAAATATGGGAAGAGTGTTGCTCAAATTGCTCTTAGGGACGTGGAAATCCGAGAGATTGCTCAAAGTTTTTAAGTTTAAGCTTACAAAAGAAGACATGAATAATTCTATCGGGGGAATTGACAGGAAATACCAAACGCCCGCCAAGTTTTGGGGCATAGATTTGTACGTATAGGTAATTAAGAAATCAAATTGAAATGGAAAATAATGTCCATTGTTCTGTTAAATCCCTCACAAGTTAATGAATGATGGAGCATATTCCCATTTGTGAACTACTGCTTGTCTGCAAAATCGAATATCCACGAACAAAAAAAATATTTTAATTTTAAAATTGTCAAATAGATACAAATTTTCAAAATTTTAGGGTTTAGATTTTACAATTTTTGAATTAGAGGGTGCAATTTTATCCTATGTGAAAGTTTAGGGGTTTAATTTTTACTATATAATTATAAATTTGAGGAAAAAAACTGATATCAAAATCTGAATAGTTGTACGCTATGGTTATATTGGAACCTTCTCAAGCACTCGGATGAAGAGTATGAATTATCCTCCTCATTGAACTGATTTCCACCGTATTTAAGGTATCTTAATACATAAATTAACTGAAAAAGTAATTTATTTGGATATATATATTCAAATATAAACTTCGTAAAATTCATTATCGTCGCAAGAAATTATAGCAATTATGCCCGCAAACTTAAGAAAATTACTGTCATAAAACCCTCTTTCACTATCATGAAACCACAACGTTAAGGTTTAATTTCAATAATTTGATAAGTTATGGAGGGTGTTTTACAAAATTAAAAGACTTTCTAAAGTTGGAAGATAAAGTTGTAATATATTTTTACCTCAGAATAAATTATACCATGTCACTTGTTTTAATTTTTCTTTTCCCTAATGTCTTCAAAAGTTTTAGTTTTACTATTAAATTTAATTAAAATGCATATCAAAATTAACAAAATTGAAACTTTTAAACAAAACTAGCACCAACTAAATTATACAACTACAAACTTTGACATAATTATAACCACTCTAATAGAGGAATAACACTGTGTATTTTGCAGCTTCTCTTGGAAATAATTCTGATCTATAATTAACAAGTTTAATTTGAATATATATATATATATATATATATATATATATATATATATATATAAAACTTGAATTCTTCAATGGAAATGGCAAAATTCTTTATAGTTTGCCAAATAGTTTGAATCATATTACACACAGTTTCGAACTAGGGATTATAGGTATATTTCGACTATCCTCGATAATCTTCAATCCTTTGATTATTGAGAGAAAAAGAATGTCAAATAGCCACTTTTACAGACTAAGATTTTCACGTCATATCAGACTATTAAAATAGACCATATAAGAATGCGTGTCAAAAGGGACACGGATTACACCACGAGAATCAATTGTCCTGAAAAACCATATCTTTTGTGCTTGATTTGTCAAACCAAGGAAAAACGTCATGGGTTGGATGGTGAATAGAAATTGAGTCATTTCATTTTGTCGATGACCAAGAATTACGCATTGTGCTTTCTGCACAACATCAAACAACAACTCATTTACTTATCAATAATTAAAACGTTGTTGAGTTTGACCTAATGATTTAAAACCTATAACGATTCTTGAACTTTTTACGATTATTTTATTTTAATCTATATATAAACTTCAAAACATTATATTTTAATCTAGCATTATAAAAATGAGTTCGTATCTTCATTGGTAGTTCATCATCTAATAAAAAATAAAAAAATATTTTGAAACAAAACACCTACTTACCTACCAAACCTAGCTTCAAATACAAATCAACGCAAACATTTGTTCATCAAATAAATAAATTAATTACAGACATGTATATGTAATTTATATAAAAAAACAAATGTATTTAGAAGTTCCAAAATAAAATAAACATAGAAATTAAAATTCCAAAGTAAAATTTAAACCTAACTTTTAAGTAGAGAAAAATATTTCTAACAAATGAAAAAGAGATTATAAATTTACCATGGATGTAGAAAATAGAATTTTTGGACAGAAAAAAAAAACTTCACTTAAAAACAGTACTCTAAAAAATAATTTCAACAATACCTCATTGTGAAGAGTAATCGACATAGTTGGCGTAGAGAAGATGACTCGTGAATCTATAGATGTGACCAAAACTGTAAATAAACACAACAAGTCCTTAATAACACGTGCTAATAAATTCTTTATCAAGTAAACTAATACGAAACTCCAACCTCAACATAGCTCGTAAATATATATTGAAACGAAAAAGAAGAGTTGTTAATTACGTATGTCATCTTCGTAGATAGAAAATTCCGCTATAATGCGATTGAATTCTTGATAATCAATCCCAAAAAATCTTCCATAGTCAATTATGCCTAATTGCTCTTCATCCTCTCCCGGAGGTGACAGATCCAATTCATGGCTTTTCTCTGGCTCATCATCTAAAAATGAAATGTCCAAGAATAATTAAAGAACTAATTAATAATTGTGTGTTCTTGAAATCCAAAGAAACAATGTAATTATTCTCAAAGATGTTCTTTAATTAAATATTGTGAGAGTAAAATAACTTACTTGAAGAATCATTCTCGAATCTAAGGGCCAAGCGATTCATGGAATCAAGAAGATGGATGGCGATTGAGGAGGAAGTCGAGGCATCCAAGAGAGCAGTGTGGAAAGTGTGGAGGGAAACCTTTGAAGTGTGATTGAGGTCATCCGAGAAGGAGGTGAAGAATTGGCGCGGCAATTTCAGCACGGCGACGAAGCGGGAGGAACGGTGCGGGGCAATCATCGAGAACGATCCCGGGGTGAGTTTCACGGTGACGTTGTCGTCGGCGATATCGGTGAAGAGGGAGGTGGCGTTGAGAAGAGGAGCAATGTGGTGAAGCCTGATCAAGAGCATGGTGTCTTGGAGAGTGATGTGAAAATGGCGGGAAAGGGGAGAAAAAAAGGGGCCAAATTTTTGTGGGGTTTCAATTATTTTCTCAAGTTTGAATAACTCTCTGTGGCTCCCAATAGAATTGGCTTTGTTTTATAGTGTCAAGACCTCTCCCTTTTGGTACAAATTAAATTTGGTATATATTGGGTTCTTCCAATTTTAATGCTTTTAACTCTCTTCTAACTTTAAAGCTCGTGTTTTATATTATCGTGATTATTTACCATGACTATGTAAAAAGAATAATACTTTGGTACTAATTGGTTAACACCCGTCTCTTGCTAATCATCCTTGAATTTTTGACAAGTAGAAGAGATTAACGTAAAAAATGAGTTTTATTTCTTCTTTGGATTTAAATGGAGAGTTGTCAAAAATAGTGCGAAGATGAGCATTGATGATCACATGAAAGAATGGAGTCTCTAAACATTTTAAATTTATTGACTTTATTATTTAAGGAGGCAAAAATTTAGGCATTTGGTGGCGTGTAATGGTTAAACTAATTAATCGACATAGCAGATTGATCTATAAGACATAAAAATTAAAATTTTGAAAGTTTATTAGAAACTTTTTTAAAGTACAAAGACCAAATAGACACAGTTTAGTAAATTTTAAAGTACATAAATTAAATAAATATAACTTTAAAGTTTACGGCCAAACGTATAATTTTACAACCTTAAAAGGTATCTAATCTTGTTCATTGAGCTTTTAAAAGTAATAATATGTTTTCCAATTAACTGTTTAACATATATTGTGATAACATGATTCGGATATGTGTATTAAAGTCCCGATATAAGCATATATTAGAGTCACATATCCTTTCTCATTTGAGAATTTCAGTCTTTTATCCAAAGACAAAACTTGATTATTTTTTTTTCATTATTACTTTTTATTTTTATTTTTTTTTGCCGTCAAAGTGAGCATAGCTCAACAGTAATTGACAGACATATATCTCTAACCAAGAAGTTGTAAGTTCGATCCCTTCATTCCTACATGTTGTACTAAAAATATTCCTATAGTATATGTACTCCCACTCTCTCATGTTCATATTATGAGTTTATTTCGTAAATAATTCTTTAATATTGTTGGACTCCACATACTTCTTAAAAGATGTGGGTGTAGTAGATGATAATGAGAGTACTGTCCATATCATCATACTATAAGAAAATTCCCTCCTCATGTACAAAATTGTCTCATGATTGCAGCTGTCGTTTTACAATCAAAGTATTAAGTATCTGTCGATATGTCCATATATCTAAAAGTTCGACATCCATATGAGAGGTAAACTGACATTTCTATAATATTATATAAAAAATGGATAAAATATAAAATATATTAACAAAATATAACCAATATGGATACAATGATTATGAAATATTTATTTTTACTGCTCTCTCCCGCTCTCAAATATTGAATTGTGGCTTGTTTCAGTATATTAGACCTCTCCCTCGCCCACACCCTTGTGAGTTAAATTTGGTATATTGGGTACTTCAATATTTAATGGTTTAACTTCTAGTTTGTTATTTACCATAGCCGTAAAAAAAGAACAGTACTTAAAATACTAATCCGTCAACACTTATCTCTTTACTGATCACCATTAAATTTTCGACAATATTATTTTCTATTCTTTTCTATTTAACTAAAGAGTTGTCAAATATTATATTTAGTAGTGGTCAGCTTGAAAGAGGAATGTTGACGGTCAATATCCCTATATTGTTCAATGAAAAATTGTCTCTGAACTGTTTAAAATGGTTGACTTTGTTATTGTAGAAGGTAGAGGTGCTTTAGGTATTTGGTGTCGTAGTTAAAAGACTTATTAGAAATTTCTTTTTAAACTATAAGGGTCAAATAGACAAGACTTTAGATATGTAGGGACTTATTTGAAAAAATTTAAAGTACATTGGCCTAAATAAACACAACTTTGAAAGTTTAGAGCCAAACATATAATTTAACAATTTTGAAGATATCTATTTTAGCATTGAACTTTTTTTTTTCAAGAATAGGTGTCGTGTGGTTTAACTTTTAAAAATAATTATTTTCCAATAATTGTTTAACTTTTAACATGTTAATTACCTGATTCCAAATATGTTTGTTAATGTGCTATTGCGCGCCTCACATAATCTCTTCTCATTTGTAAGATTCAATGACGATTAATTATATCTTAAAAAAATGAAATTTAATTAATAGACAAAACTTCTCCTAAAAAAAGACTCCAATATATCACGTGCATGACATGTGCCACAAATAACTTTTAAAAAAAAAAAACTACTAGTATAATAAAACAAATAAAAAGGTTTTGGTAAAAGTAACGATTCTAAGAATTTTTAAAAACTAAAAATAAAAAATGAAATCGTTATAAACTCGTCTAAATTTCTAAAATTCAAGAAACTGAAACATTATCAAACGGGCCAATTCGAAATTTTTGATATTTTTATCGTTTATTGACATACTAATACTTTTAACAAGAGAAACACTCCTCATTCAAACGTACTTCCAAATATATATATACCTTCATTCTACGATCTATCTCAAAGAAACTTTACATTGTATATATATATATATTTCGAACTTCTTTTGCAAATAACTGTCGTCTCTTTCACATTAACAAAGTTTTCTTTCTAAAATAGAACCATTCACCATAATTTTTTTACTTTGAATAGAAATGAAAGCTAGAATTATATATTTCGGTATCATACGTATATATTTTCATGGTCAATCATAAGCCCTTCAAAATTTATGAATAGAAAAAGAATATTCTCAAATAAAACCAACATTTAGCTGGCCAAATTTTTCTGCCTCCTCAGGAAAAATAGACAAAATATCGAGCATACAATCCAATAGGAGCACATATCACTGTATTACAAGAATTAGTTGATTTGAAAAACCATACCCTTTTCGAGTGGTCTGTAAACATATGCAAAAACATGTTGGGATGGAGAATCACTGTGAATTGAATTTCCTCGCCCTCTTCGAGGCCTCCAATTATGCATTTCCCTCCCTACGCGAATAAATCCTTAAACTTTCAAATGTTTCATTTCAAACGTACTCTAAGATTATGAAAACATACGAAAATGACTACCTCTTTGGGAAGAATAATCTCTGTAGTTGCACCAATGAACTTGGCTTGTGAATACGTTAGAATAACGAGAGCTGTCTCATCCTCCGGAGTATTTAGCTCAGCTATAACATGTCTGAACTGTATCAAATCAATTGAGACAAAGGTTGTGTAATCAATTTCTCCTATGTCGTCCTCCTCTGGATCAGACAATGCCAATTCTCGAATCTCCAGCGCACGCTCTAAAATTGAATTTTGTTTTAAACATGTTAAATCACCAAATTAACCCAAAAACAATAAGAAAGATCGAGCAATCACAAGTACACAGTCTTCTTGAAACGAAAAGGGAAAGCAAAAACAAGATTCTTGTTCTTGTGTTCATCTAATCTCAAGAATTAAATAACGAATACAAAAAGAATATGGGGTTAGGTTATGCATATACTAACGAGAATTCTGAAACTTAAGGACGAGGCGATGGAGGAGTTGGGGAAGACAGAGGGTTAAAGAAGAGAAACGGTATTGTTCCATATCCAACAAGGTTGTGTAGAAATGGTGGAGGAGAATTCTGTAATGGCAAAACTGGCCGTCGCAGGAGAATAGGGTGAAGAATTGGGGCATCATTTGAAGGGCTACGGTGAAGCGAAAGCGAGGGGCGGGGGCGGGGGCGGACGCCGACTCCGACTCCGACCCCGACATCGACGGTGGTTGTGAGACAATTAGAGAGATGATGGACGGCGAGCATTTGAAATCGGCTGCTTCTGCAACTAATGAGAGAATGGAGGTTGCATTCAAAAGAGGAGCAATGGAGTCAAGCCTTAGCACCAACATATCTCTGTAATATGGAGAATAATGGCGCGGGGGTGGAAGGAGAATCATAATATATAAATAGTTGCTAGGAAATTATACTAACTTTCAAGTATTTTAACACAATTAATTAATACTCAGTAACAGTAATGAAAACTCACAAGAATCAATATACAATTATCCAAATTATATCAATCTTCATAAGTGTCAAATCCTCTATCAATACCCGAGTCGTTGCCACTGATTTCCTGTCAAAACTTGCTCAAAATCGACTGCAAATAACCCTTTTTCGACTGACCTAACCTAAACCCAAAAACTGCACATTTATAGAGCTCGAAACAGCGATGTGGCGCTACGGATGGAGCGCAAACGCGAGCGTCTCCACCTGCATTGTTCACTTTCCCCTGTTTTCATCTCCACTTCGATCCCGACTCATCCCTAGCTCGTTCTGACGTCGTTTGGGCTCCACCAATCCTAACATGTTGGTTATGTGATGTTGTTATTATTATTATTATTATTATTATTATATATATATACACCTATCTTCTACAATCGATGTGACAATGGAAAAGTTGGTTACAATATTCGGTGGTCACGGACACTTCAAATTATAAAATCCAACTAATAAAGTCACATGGTATCGACTCAAAGTGTCATGAAAAATTCTCTAGTCTAAAAGTATTATTTGACTTTTTTTTTTCTTCTAAATTTATATATAATCCTAGTTTGGGAGGTACTAAAAAACTAGGATTATATAATTTAGTTGGGTCTGAAACTTGCTAAAACTCCATTGCTAGTTGTTTTGGTTAGGCTTTTCAGAGTTTGGATTTTGTTTATTTTGTTACGTTTTTTTAGTAGCAATTGTTAAGGAAAGATTTATCTTTTCATACTTTCAAACTTTCAATTCCATCGATCTCAAGTTATTGAAATTGAACCTAACAATTATATTCATTAGCGATAGAATTGAACTACAAAAATTTTAAGTTTGTGGACGTAAATACTATAATTTTACGTTAAAGGTAGTTTTTTCTTTTCTTTGTAAACATTGTAAAATTTATAAAAATACAAAAAACATTTTTATTATTATTATTATTATTATTCTTAGTAAGAAAAACTTTTATGAGTTATTTTGTATTACTAAAATGCATACTTGGTACGGGTGCAAATTGTTGAGCAACGTACTGAATTGAGTATAAGTGCAAGTGCACTATGCCTTAGTAATACACAATAATGGAAGTATAATATAAGTTATATTACTTCATGTAACCTTAAAGAATATTTGTCATTCATAAATGATAAACTTCAATCTTTTTCTAGTGGATCATTTATAGATTTATTCACATATCAAGTAATATCATATGTATATCTCTTAATTATTTGTAGTTGAGAGTCATTTCAAACTCTCTTTATGGTATAATTTAGTTGATTTGAGTTTTGCAAATTCAAAATTTTAAATTTGATATTTTTTTAGGCATTTTAATAAAAGTTGCTAACAAATTTTTTTTAAATTACAAATTGAATGATTAAAGATTAAACTTTAATAGAAGATTAAAAATAAAATTTAAACCAGTTTTATGTTATCAATTGAGCTAGTTTGGCCAAGAGGTTAAGGGGGAAGACTTAAGATCTTCTGCACATAAGTGTGCGTGGGTTTGAACCCCACAGCCAGCAATTTTGTACCTGTACCTTTTTCAAAAAGTTTGTGGGTGTAATTACCATAATTTGAAATTATATATGCCTTGAGTCATGGTATCCTAATAAAAACTAGGACAATTGTCAAAACCATTAATGCTATACCTTTTATGGTATCCAAGGTTTCTCTGTACAAAAGAAATCGATTTCTTATCTCCTCTCTTAACACTCATGACCAATATTGAAACATCCTTCACCATTCAGATTTTTCACCAATGCTCCAGCCTAATTTCTATTAAGTTACTCCTTCAATTACTTGCTATGGAAATCACAAATTGTACCTCTCATCAGAAGCATGAAGATTGAACATCACTTGCTTGAAGATAGTGCTTCAAAACAAGAACTCACAGATAAGGAGGGAAAAGTGACTCTCAATCCTCAATTCAGTATATGGGAGAACAATGATGGGTTGTTGACTTCATGGCTTTTGGGAACAATTACAGAAGAAGTCCTCTCTCTATGATGGAAGCAAATGATAGTGCCTATCAAGTTTGGAAATCACTTGAAGAACTTCTCCTAACCATGACCAAGGAGAATGAAATCCATCTAAATGAATCCTTAGTCAGTCTAAGAAAGGAGAGTATGAGCATGGAAGACTATCTAAAGAGATTTAAGGGATTATGTGACAAACTTGCAGCTATGAAAAAGCCCCTTGATGACACAACCAAACTCTTCCACCTTGCAAAGTGTTTGGGAGGTAAGTACAAAGATTTCAGAATTGCTATGCTTTCCAAAGCCCCTTATCCATCTTACAATCAGTTCGTGCTAGCACTAAAGAACCATGAACTACAACTTACTGCTGAAGTTGAAGAAGAAAAATCACATTCTATGGACCACAGTTAGTCACTTAAAATTACTTAGAAAACTACTAATCTTTTGGGTATAGTTGAAGCTTCGTTCCAAAATAATATTGTCTCTCCCATTGTCGGAGAGAATGACTTTTGAGTTCCATTCATTAGATAGTTAAGACACTTAGATATCAGGGAGATTCAAATTAATAACATCTCGATTAGAAACTAAGATAACAACTTTTATTTTTTACCGTTGGATGAAAGATTAAAAAATATAGATTTTAAAGTATGTTTATTTCTCTCTCACAAATCTAATAGCTTAATTTTATCAACTACATCACATATTGTAGCAACTTCCTCCAATAATTTCTCACGGTAGTTTGGAAAATAATATACCCTTGACTTGAATTATCTTCTTGAAAATAAAAAACTTAGACTATCAAAAAATGAGCCTTCCTTGATCTCCTTCTCCTTCACCGTTCCATTGCCATTGCCATGTTGATCTTCAAGCTCGAGCGGATAGACGGGTTCGTGGAGGCGACGGCAGTGCTGGCCGGAATATCGACTCGATGCCATTTCAAGTTGTCGGCGGCGATGTTCTCCCTGTACGTGTACCACCATTCCCTCCGGTGCAACATAGCCCTCCAAATAATGCCTCCCTTCTTCACCACATACAATTTCTTCGACCAGAACCCCAACTCCTCATTCTACATCGAAAACTTCTTCCGCGCTCTCCTCAACTTTCAGCGCAGCGGATGCTCTTCGCTGAGCTTCGCCCTCGACCACCACCTCCCCCGCGTGGAGCTGATCTCAGAAGGATCTTGCCTCACGCAGCGCGTGATTGAATTGCCCCTCTCTCCTGCAGAGGAGAAGGCCTCCACAGAAATCGACTACTCAGTCTTTGTGTCCATTGATTTGCAAGACTTCAAGCCCGTGGCAACCATGTTTGATCGCGCTCCTTATGTTCGCGTTACTTTGTCGCATTCGGGCGTGAGGTTTGCTTATGAAGACGAGGAGATTACTCTCACCGCACAGGTATTGTACATTACCACTTAATTAGTCATGAGAGGAGTAGTCGAGGTAATTAATAGGTGTTATTTGTTGGTTGGTCAGAGGAATGAATGCATAGTTGGAGGAGTTGGGGCAGGAGATTCAACACAGCTCATTCTCACACCCATTCCCTTGACATCATTCTATAATATGACGGGTCACTCCAAAAGGGTGTGGATTTTCAAGTCAAATCATAAGTACAGTGCTGTGCTTACGGCTCCTATTGGATTGTATTCCACTTTTTTTGTGTATCTTCCACAATTGATCTGACCATTCCCAAACCCCATTGCTAGCTACTTGTTTATTTTGTCATGTGATTAATGGCAGCATTTTCATACTTGGGATGTATTTTGTTTATTTTGTTACCTATTTTTAGCTGTAATTGCTAAGGAATTAAGAATATCTATCGACGAACAAAAGTCAATTTCCTTCAAGATTCCTCTTTGTTTGTGTGACTTCTGCTCGATCATATTTAGTTTATAGGACGAAATGAGCTCGGAACTCCAAAATAGTCAATTGGCCATGAGTAGAGTAGTCCATATCTATTATAAATCATTCGTTTTCTAATGTGGGATTCTTAATAATGAAAATCTTTTACTCTACAACAAATTTTGATATTACTTTATTTTATTTTTCTTTTGTATATTTTCTTCAAAGTACTGGTGTTCGTATTATTTGACTTTTAATGGATTGTAGATTGATTGTGAAAATTAAATGTACATATAACCCAGTTGGGAGTGAGGTATCGTCCCATCAAATTATACATATTTCTATTCAAGTATCCAAATTATTAGCGAATTAATCTTAAAATTATTCTCGATATCTATAAATTAAGTGAATCAAGTGAAGTGAACTTTATTAGTGAAAGGCATTATTTTCAAAATTAGTTTTATTTGAACAAAAGAGATTGAAGCTATATGTTTAGAAATACTTTTTATTAAAAGCAGAAGGTGTTTTGATAAGAGTGAGAACTAAAAAAGCATTGGAAGTATAGAAAGTTATGTTAATAGTCCTATGTTCCAAACATTCAATCTCTTAATTTATTGTATAATTTAGTTGGTTTGAGTTTTACTTCTAAACAAATTCAAATATTCAAATTTGATATATTTTTTGGCATTTTAATAAACATTGCTAACAAAAGTTTTCTTTTTCTTAAATTACAAATTGAAAGGTTAAATATTAAACTTTAAAAGGTTAAAAAGACAAAATTTGAAACTACCTAACATGTCATATAATTTTGCCTCAGTAAAAATTTGTTTCGTACAATCACCCTCCACTCCAATTTATTGTAATTAAATCCTACGGTGGGATTAATTACAACAAATTTTTTTAAAGGTTGTGAGTTCATCCCACATGGAAATTGAAAGTTCAGTAGCATGATTATAAGAACTCCTATGTCAAAAAAAAAAAAAAAAATTATAAGAACTCCTAAAATTGACAAAATTCTTTATAGTTTGCTAAAGAGTTTGAATCATGTTACACACAGTTTTGAACCAGGTGATTATAGGTATATATATTATTTTCATTATCTTCCGTAATCTTCAATCAATTGATTATTAAAAGAAAATGAATGTCAAATAGTCAACAGCTTTACAGACCAAGATTTTCAAGTCATAGTAGATTAAAATAGATCATATAAACATACATGTCAAAAGGGACATGGATTGCACCACGAGAATCAATTGTCTTGAAAAACCATACCTTTTGTGCTAGATGTGCCACACCAAGGAAAAACAGCATGGGTTGGATAGTGTTTATGCAAGAATATGCACAACAGTGTTTATTCTGATCGCAGCTCGAACTCGGTCTCCGGACCGATCTGAACACTTGGGCGGACCTGCACAAAAAGGCGTACACTCCAACGATCAAGTCAGTATAGGTCGGATTCCCAATTTAGTTCGAGGTCAAAAACCATACCTGAGTGTGGAGTGAGGTCCTCAACTTATGGGGGGTAGTTCCGTTAATCTCGCGACGGTTACACCCGGTGATCTCGGGACCGACAGTTACACCCGGTAATCTCGGGATCGACGGTTACACCCGATAATCACGCCACTGATGGTTGCTCACATCGAACCTGCCGAGCTTCTCGGTAGATCGGACCTTGACCAGCTCGCACCTCGACCCTTATACTTAGCACATGTCAATGCTAGTGGTGGCAATCTCGGCGGTTCGAGTTGAGCATGACTCATGAGTCATCTTGAAACATTCATAGCTGTCCTCCACGTGTCCAGGGTATTTTCTCCCCCAAACATCGGCCCCCTCTCTGTCCGGTTCGATCTCGACCTGGCAGAGAAGTTCATTCGATTCGCTTCGGACACGTGGCGACTTCCTATTCGTGGAAAAATACAACCGTTGCGGTAGATTTATCGTCGGAATATTCAAATATTCCGACGCTTCGGATTTTGGGAAGATCCCAGTCACTCGTTGATTACACGTGTACGGTGGGGAAAGTTTTCCGATGAGTATAAATACCCCCAATCCTTCAGGTCATACCTTACGCTTCCTGAATTCTTGGAGTTCGATCTGAAGGCAGCTCGAACCCTTGGTAGGTCGGT
>NW_019104644.1:236371-250770 GCF_001995035.1 Momordica charantia
TATAATAGTGAGTGGTCGTCGACACCCTTCAGTTAGATGGATCTAACTGGCGAAACCACACGACATTGATTTCGAGTTATCAGAAGAAAAAACAAAAAACAAAAAAGAAGAAACAACGTGAGGAGCTGTTTTCTTTTCTAAGCAACGTGGATGGCCACCAGGTCACATAGGTAAGTTGGTGGCAAAAAAAGTTTTGAAACATTATTTTCGGAATAAATTCGAAAGTTATAATATTTTAAAATTAAGTTTTAAAATTAGTAATATTACAAAAATGTCACATGATATATAGACGAAGTTTCAAAGTTGTGTTTTATGTAATGAGACGTTTTTAAATCTTTCAAAGGAGAAGGGAGGATGTAACAATACACATTTGGAATCATGTTACCAACATGTTAGAGTTATATTTTATCATTCTTAAAAAAAAAAATTATCAAATTAGAAAATATATATTACAATTAAACAAAAATAATTATTTTTAAAAGTTGAATGAATATAATAGATATATTCAAAGTTGTTAAATTATAGGTTTAACCTTATACTTTGAAGGTTGTGTTTATTTAGTCCTATTTACCCTTTAAAATTTTCAAAATATATCCCTAAATTTTTAAAATCGTGTGTATTTGACCTTTCTACTTGAAAAAAATTCTAACAAGTTTTTAAATTTTTTATTTTGTCTTTAATAGATGAGTGTGCTTAGTCCATTTCTTTTTTTTAATACAATATGTTGGGTAAGGGATCGAACTTACATAGTTGGAGATATATGTCAATTACCGCCGAGCTATGCTGGAGTGTGTTCAATCCGTTAGTTAAATGCTTATGTCATAAAATGACTAAACACTACCTCCTAAAATAATAAAGTCATCAATTTAAAAAAGTTTAAAGACCCAACATTTGTATGGAACAATATTTAGGTGTTAACGATCAACCCTCATCTTCTAGCTAACCACCACTAAATATTTGACAACTTTTTATTTTTAAAAAATATATATATATATATAATATTTTCCTTTCTACATTCATCTCTCTTAGTACTTGTCAAAAGTTTAATGGTGATTAAGAAAGAGATGGATGTTGAGTGCTACTGGTCGGTGCCTAAATAGTGTTTTTTTTATGGCTATGATAAATTATCATGATAATAAACACAAACCTAAAAGTGAAGAACCAAACTTTTGATTTCTTTTGTAATATAATATATCACGTAGGTCATTAGTATATCATAATTTTTATAATCTAAATTGTTTTTTTTTTTTTGAAAAAAAGGTACCATTTCATTAAAAAAAATGTGAGAAACATATTAAAAAAAGAGATGCCTGGAGGAAAGCATTCCAATTGAGAGAAATGGTAGCTATATTGAACGGGGGCGGGTTCCCCGCGGTGCCCGCCTTCGACCCCAATTACAATAATTGGAGCAATTTTTTAAATTTTAAAAGTAAACATTTTTTTTTATGCAATATAAGAAGAAATGTCCGACGAGGTGCTTGAAAAAGAAGAACTTAAAAGAAGGTTGAAACAGTTGAGAGAAAGTCGAGAGATATGAGAAGGTTTGGATTTTTTGAAACTTTGGTGATCTTATGGATGGATGGACTGGGTGTGCAGTGCGGTCCGCTGGGACTGTTGGTAGAGAAGAGAGGTTAAAAGAAATCTAAATTTTAAATTAGGGTTCGGAAGAAAATAACGAAATTTGGGTTTCGGCCTTTTCAAACTGGAAAAAGTATATTTAAAAGTAAATATATTATTAATATTATTATAAATAAAAATAATTATTAATTATTAAAATATTAAACGTGGCAGGGTTGGGGACGGAGACGAGGCGGGAATGCCCTTCCCCGTCCCGCCACGGATCCCTGAATAAATTTTCCGATTTGACCTTGTACCAGATCAATTACCAAGGATTCTCTCCCTCGATTGGATCGGGTAACCACGGGATCGAGTCCATGAGACTTTTTTGCCATCCTATGCTCCTTAATGGTTTTGGATCGCTCTTGGTCCATGGGGCTTTTTCTTTTTTTTTTTTTTTTGTCTTACATAAGTAAATTTGAGCTCGGTTGACTTTAGACCACATGGTTACATAGGATACAATCTCATTAGCTAGCATTATGACAGAGAAATCACATTAATTATGCTAATTTTATGTGTATTAATTTAATTTTTGACTCACGTGTTAATTTGTAATTGGTCTAAAAAAATAATAATATGTAATTTCATCATTAGTTTAAAATAATCACGTGACAATTTAATTTGTGATTGACCAAAATTTTATTATTTTACAACATTATGAAAAGGCATGAGTTGTATTTGAAAACAAAAATCTAAGACAGTTGTAACATTTTTTTGGAAGATATATTAAATTAATGTCATCTACCGAAATTTCTGTTAAATTATTCTTTAATTCACATATTTAAATTTGAGAATATACAAGTTGGATTTTATATGTTAAATAATATTTGAGTGACATGTCAATATGTAATAAAAAATTTAAGTTTAATATTTAATTGCAAATTAAGCAAACATAGATTAGCAGTTTGGAATATGTCTCCAACTAAAGGCTTGAGTTTGATCCTCACCCTAAACTTTTGTTATTAATTTTTCTAAAATGTTTAGCAAATTTGAAAATTTGAAAATGTTTAGAAAATTATGGACCTGACTCCCAACTACTAATAGAGTTTAATATAATAGGATTTAACTAAATCAGCTTAACTAACATGATCATAGTTCAATTGATTAAATCATTTATCTCCATCTAAAAGAACTATTAAATTGAAAGTGGAAACAATAGGACTATAATATAACTAATCTACTTCAAGAGCAATCATTCTATTTCAATAAGAACCCTTCCAAAACTATTTCCAAACATACTTTTAATTATCTCTTTTGTTCAAACAAAACTAATTTCGAAAATAAAGGCCTCTCGGGAGAATAATTTTATGGTCCATTCACTGAGTGGATCTATATGCTCCGGGGGTGAGACAAGGTGTAGCACTCACCATTGCGGAGACGGAAATCATGGCTCTAGGGCATTGATATCTAGGGATCATGATTGGGATAGCATACCCAAAGTGGCATATTTCGAATGCTTGAAGGCCCCGCTGACGCGTCTTTTATCGTTAATGTAAGGAAATTGAAAGAAGCGCGGAAAAGGGTCAAACGCGGTTGCTAGCATCGAAGAGAGCTGTCATAGACGAGAAAGTGGGAGTTCGGACTTGAAAAACGAGTTCGATTCTCTGATAAGTTAGATACTTGAATAGAAATGACAAAATTCTACTGACAAAAAGCTGTAGCTTCCAACTAAGATTATATGTAGATTTAATTTTCACAATCAATATACAATCCATTTAATTAAGTCGAGTACTTTGAGGAAAGTACAGAAAAGAAAAAATACATATAATAATATCAAATTTTTTTATAGAACTAGAGAGTTTCCGATGTCATATCAATTGAGGAAAACATACAAAAAATCGAACATCCAATCCAAAAGGGACACTGAGAACAGCGTGGAAATTATGATTTGATTTGAATATCCAAACCCTTTTGGACGCAGGCGTAGTAGTGATACCATGGAAGGCTGTCATGGGAATTGGTGTGAGTATTAACTGCACTTCATCTCCTCCCTCAACACCTCCAATTATACATTCATTTCCCTGAAATTAAAACAACTTTATGAATCTTACAATGCCACAAAATCTTTAATATATCTTAAAACACAATCTATGTTATGATTCTAAACCTCCCTTGAATATCGACATGTAAATTGACATTTTCATGATAGTATAAAAAATCCGACAAAATATGAAAAATATCAACAAAATATCACTAATATATATATATCATATGAATATTAATTATTTTTTTTATCTTATTTAGAAACATGAAAATGTTTATTTATTAGTTTAAATATTTTTACACTTTTAAAATTTGAATTGTACCTACTTACCTCTACGGTAAGAGTAATGATATAATCTTCATAAGAGAACCTGACTCTTGAATCGGTTACAGCAACACGAACTGCCACAAAAGAAAACCACAACCAAAAACAAGTCTTTAGAAACAAAAACAAAACCATTTCTTTAGAGAAATTAGTATGACGTACCATAAGGAGCTTGATCAAAGGTTGTTGCAATGGGCTTGAAGTGATGGAGCTCCATGGAGACAAAGATTCTCAAATCAATTTCATTTGTAGCCCTGTTGGCCGCAGCCGCAGGGGTCACTTTCAATTGAATTACACTCTGCGTTTCGCCTAAAAGATCAAGATCAGAAAAGAAAAAAGAAATTAAACAAAACCCAGTTTATAATTAAGTTGGTTCTTGAGAGAAAGAAAATGGAGGAGTACTGACAAGATTCGTCGGAGATGAGCTCGGCGAGAGGGAGGATCTGGGCAAGGTGGAAGGTCAGGGAAGAGCAACCGATGCGTTGAAAGTTGAGGAGAGCGGTGAAGAAGGCGCCGATGAAAAAGGAGGGATGGGGATTTTGGTTGAAGAAATTGTATGTGGTGAAGAAATATGGCATTATTTGGAGGGCTATTTTGCAGCGGAGGGAGTGGTGGAAGATGTGTAAGGAGAAGATTCCTTTGGACAATGTGAAATGGCATCGCGTTGAGATTCCAGCCAGTACGGCGGCGGCCTCCAGAAATTCGTCCGTGCGCTCAAGCTTGAAGATCAACATTGTAATAATGGAACAGAAGGAATTAAGGACCCTTGGCTTTGCCTCCTTTTATAAGCTACAACGTAAACCCTCACGCTCCACAATTATAATCCTTTAAAAAAAAAAAGAAAAAAAGAAAAACGACGCACCATTCCTTATTGTAATTCGAGATTAATCAAATTTAAAGTCTCAGAGTATGAAAAAATAGATATTCTTAATTCCTTAGCAATTACAGCTAAAAATAGGTAACAAAATAAACAAAATACATCCCAAGTATGAAAATGCTGCCATTAATCACATGACAAAATAAACAAGTAGCTAGCAATGGGGTTTGGGAATGGTCAGATCAATTGTGGAAGATACACAAAAAAAGTGGAATACAATCCAATAGGAGCCGTAAGCACAGCACTGTACTTATGATTTGACTTGAAAATCCACACCCTTTTGGAGTGACCCGTCATATTATAGAATGATGTCAAGGGAATGGGTGTGAGAATGAGCTGTGTTGAATCTCCTGCCCCAACTCCTCCAACTATGCATTCATTCCTCTAACCAACCAACAAATAACACCTATTAATTACCTCGACTACTCCTCTCATGACTAATTAAGTGGTAATGTACAATACCTGTGCGGTGAGAGTAATCTCCTCGTCTTCATAAGCAAACCTCACGCCCGAATGCGACAAAGTAACGCGAACATAAGGAGCGCGATCAAACATGGTTGCCACGGGCTTGAAGTCTTGCAAATCAATGGACACAAAGACTGAGTAGTCGATTTCTGTGGAGGCCTTCTCCTCTGCAGGAGAGAGGGGCAATTCAATCACGCGCTGCGTGAGGCAAGATCCTTCTGAGATCAGCTCCACGCGGGGGAGGTGGTGGTCGAGGGCGAAGCTCAGCGAAGAGCATCCGCTGCGCTGAAAGTTGAGGAGAGCGCGGAAGAAGTTTTCGATGTAGAATGAGGAGTTGGGGTTCTGGTCGAAGAAATTGTATGTGGTGAAGAAGGGAGGCATTATTTGGAGGGCTATGTTGCACCGGAGGGAATGGTGGTACACGTACAGGGAGAACATCGCCGCCGACAACTTGAAATGGCATCGAGTCGATATTCCGGCCAGCACTGCCGTCGCCTCCACGAACCCGTCTATCCGCTCGAGCTTGAAGATCAACATGGCAATGACAATGGAACGGTGAAGGAGAATAAGATCAAGGAAGGCTCATTTTATGATAGTCTAGGTTTTTATTTTCAAGAAGATAACTCAAGTCAACCGTATATTATTTCCCAAACAACCTTGAGAAATTATTGGAGGAACTTGAGAAATTATTGGAGGAAGTTGCTACAATGTAATGTAGTTGATAAAATTACGCTATTCGATTTATGAGAGAGAAATAAACATATTTTAAAAGTCTATATTTTTGAATCTTCATCCAACAGTAAAAAAAATAAAAATTGTTATCTTAGTTTCGATCGTTATGAGTTTGAATATCCATCTCTCAATGAGTGACAATTATTTTGGAACCAAGCTGCAATTATATCCAAGAGATTAGTAATTTTCTAATAATTTTAAGTGATTAAAAGTGTGTCATTTCTTAAATATAAGAATAAAATTGGATTTAAAGTGATTGACAAAAAAAATTACTTTCAAACAGATTTTTCCAAAATCTCACCCTTAATTAATTACAACAATATCATAAGTTTTAAAGACTGGATAATTGAATAGAAATGTTAGAATTCGATATAATTGCCAGGGAATTGTAATCACAACTAGGATTATATGTATGTATTTTCATACTCAATTTCCAGCCATTCCAATTCTAATTAAGACAATGTCAAATAGAGAAATAGTATCAACATTTTTGTAGACTACTTGTTGTTTTCCCATGTGACCTAGGGGGAAAATAGATCATAGATTTAGCAAAATGTGCAACAGGGACGACGATTATACTGCCCGAATTCGTTGTCTTGTACAACCATACCCTTCCTGCATTATACGCCGTTTTATGAAAAAATTCTACGGGATGAAGAGTGATTAGGAATTCAATTTCATCTCCCGCTGTAACACCATCAATCACACATTCGTCTTCCTGCACAAAATCCAACAAATATTCATAAGTCTAACATAGGATGAACCTTAGATTTAATTTAAATTTACTTAGCTTTGATTCCAAAAACTTTATATTTGTTTTACTCTACTTCATAAACTTTCAAACACACCCTAGAATAGTAAGCTTCTTCAACATCAAACGACAGTATAATTAATAGTTACCTCTTTTACAAAAATAAACTCTGTATTAGCATCGGAGAACTTGACTTGTGAATCGGTTAGAGTGACATGAACTGCGACATACGACAAAAACAAGTTTTTAGAAACCGTAGCACCACCATTTAGGTCTATAGCCCATCTGATAATGTTTTCGTTTCTTGTTTAAATACAATTGCATGCCCCAACGTACACCAATAGATACAACAATGGTAAAATAATATCAAGAAACACGAAGCAAACAAGAAACGAGAACGTTATCGGAAACGTGCCCTAAATTTTTTTTTTAAACAAAAAGAATCGAGTAGTAAAAATGGGTATCACCTAAGCCAGGCTCAAACTGTTGTACAATGTGTCTGAAATCTTGTGAATCAATTGAGACATAAGTTCTTGGATCAATTTGGCCCATGTCGTTCTCCACCGGGCTCGACAACATCAAATGATGAAACAAAACTTGCCCCGATTGCCCTGAAAGCGATCAACGATCATGCCAAAGAAGAATTAACTAACCCAAGATAGATTCTTGAAAAGCTCTCAGTTACTACTTACCAGAACTGTAAAATTGGAGGGCCAGGCGGTTGTGTTCTTCGTCAAGAAAGAGGGCCATGGAGGAGAATTTTCTGTGCGACATGTCGAGAATGAGATTGTAGAGACGGTGGATGGGAATTCTTGAGCAGTGGGTGTGGTCGAAGGAGAAGAAGGTGAAGAATTGAGGGGAAAATTGAAGGGCTGCGACGAACAAATGGGGGGAGAAATGGGAGACTTTGAGGGAGAACATTGTGGGAGAGAGTTTCATGTCGGCTCTGTCTGCGAGTTGAGTGAGGAGGAAGAATCCTTGCAGAAATGGATGGATATGGTTCACCTTCAACATTGATCGTGATGGAAGAAAAGGCTAAGTTTAATGAACTGATCATGATCTCTTTGGATTTATTTGGCTCCCTTTTATAGTGGAGAAACCTCTAGCCCTCGTTTTGTGAGTTGGGATTTAACAAACGTTTGATTCTTGAAGATCTTGTTGTGAGGGTTTAATGGTAAAAGAGTTGAGTTCTATGCATGTCAAATGATTGTGAAGTTAATTTGGGAGTAAATGTACTTATCCCTTGTGCAAATATGGATAGTTTGCACACCCCTTGGCCAAACAACCCCTATAAGATTTTGCAACTACGGATAGTTTGCACACCACTCAATTCAAAAGTTTAAGCTGGATTTGGATAAATTTAAAGACCTAACAAGTGGAGATCAATATAAGATATCCTGCTCTGATATCATGTTAATGATGAATAATCCACGACTCAATTCAAAAACTTAAGTTGATGGATTGGGTAAATTTAATTCATTTATGTGTATCTCAACAATAGATAATCTCTGTCGATGACTTATGTGTTTAGTGATGATATAGATATCTATAACTCGTAAATGTGCTGTGTTGAGATACATTATGATGGATCATTTCAAAAATTGTGTCTTATTTGTAAATTTTTAAAGTTTGTGCTTAATTTTGTATTGTTTTTTGTCAAATTGCTAAACGCGTAATTATACATGTTTAATCATGTTCTAAACGCTAAAGATCTTTATCTTTGCAAAAAGTTTCGTTTGAGTTATACTTGTCTAAAAGAAACTCAGGTCAAACACTATTTTGGTCCGTATATTTTAAGCTTTTATTCTCTTTAATCCTTTTTTTTTAATATTCATTTTGGTCCCTCTACTCTCAACTTTAATTCATTTTACTTCATATACTATCAAAATATTCGTTTTGGTTTTGTAGTTTTGAAAAGTGACAATTTGGTCTCCATTCGTTTGAAATATTTTTTTGCCATTAAAATTGGTGGGAAGGTTGCTACATTGCATTATTATTGCTTGCTTCTACAGTTTCAGTCAGACCATCATTCGACAGTTTCAATCAATCGCCCCTAATTCTCTACACTGGAACCGATTCTAGTTTCAACCAAATTCAGAACCTAGCAATCCTCACCAATTTCTAAGACCCAGATTCAGAACCGGCTCCCTCAACGGAGCTCAAACGATCACCATTGCTAGGGTAAAAGACCACCGTGGTTGCTCTCGTGCCGCCGTTGCAAGGGAAGGACGCATCGTGAGTTCGGTTTATCTTGCCAGTTCGATTATTCACTCCTGGTTCGGTTTAGTCCATGTTTGGGTTAGTTTGCCCATTTGATTTAGGTCTCAATTTGGGATCGGTTTGACTCAAATTGATTCACCCTAATTCGATTTAGCTTCGGTTTCATCATGACAGACAGAGAAAAATCTCCATTAATTAACATGGAGTAGTCGTGTTAAGTACTCATTCTCTCAATCGGGTGTTGCATGATAATATTTAATATGAGAAGACAAAAGCAGACGCGACATGCGAATTACATCACTGGTCATGGCCCGAAGCATGACCCGATCTAGAGTGTTCAGACGAGATCCGACTAAGTGATATAAAAGGTTGAAAGGGAAGTGGGCTCCTATGCATGAACCAGGTAAAGAAATAAGAAGATGACCCAGGTCGACCACGATCGACCCAGGGTCGATGCCGACCAGTTCTCGACGCTGAGCAATTCTCGACTTCTGGTCGAGAACTCCAATGGTGCTCCCCGACTGTTGTGCAGCCAGGCCCGAACCTATCCGTCTCAAATCTCGATTCGACTTTAGGCCACGACAAAGTACACGGGCCAGAAGTCCAGATTTCCTCGGAAAACAAAAATTCGACTTCTATATTTCCTATGAGCATTAGGATTCGACTTCTATAAATAAAAGGGTTAACAAAATCCTAGAGGTACGCTGAAATATCCTACTCTCCATACTTTACTATTCCAATTCTAACTTAAGCATCGAAGCATGTGTGGCAAAAGCCACATCGGTATTCAGTGCTATTTGGTTTTGTAGGTTTCGTCGATCTTTTAATTTGATTGGTACGAATTTGACAAAATCTCATGAAGCCAAATTTCTGCCTCAACAATATTTATTGGATTATTGTTACCTACTATTCTCAGCATGCTGCCAGTAATAAATCTTGTTTATCATTATATTATTTAAGCAGTTTTGTCTTGTCCTGTGATGTTTCGGATGAAGAAACCATGGTTGATACTAAAGCAAGCATTGTGAAGCTGACAGACTCCATAATACTTCATAAGGTTCTCTTTGTCGTCTCTCAATTAAAGTGGCAATTTAATCTCAGTTTCACAATTGAATGATGAGTTCCCTTATTTTATCCAATTTAATTATAATTTATGTGTTACAAGACCAACGTTTGAGAGAAGGTGATTTGCACGGGTGAGCGAAGGGATGACTTTATTATGTATGTCAGTGTCTTAACCGTGCAAGCCGTGTTAGCTTCTAAGTTCAAAGTCCACGGAGTTATGGCATCATCAATTAGACCACCCTCCCGAAAACATAGTAACCATACCCTTTTATGATGTTTGTTCATGAGAAAAATGCTATTAAGTGAAACATTTAATTGATGTAAATATGCATTTTTTAAAGCCAGCATTACATTATGCATTAAGATTGGTTGTGTTTGGCATAGTTTCTTAAATTATGTTGGATAACTACAGTGCACTCCTTTTTAAATCTACTAAACTAGTATAATTAAAAATATATATATTTTTTGAAAAATTAGATTGATTTAAAACACATTTTCGAGGAACACTTTGAGAGTTACTTCTATGGGGAAAAAAAAATTAGCTAGAAATCTCTTCCAAATGAGTTGCTACTCCAAATTGCACCCTTCATTACAACAATTTCGTAACTTAAAAAAAAATTAGTTGCTCAAATTTAAAAAGTTTGAAAATGCAATCTTAACAACTTCAACTTGATCCGAAATTAAATAGTGATTTGTGGAGTTTTCTCATTTATTAAAGTGCTTCATCTATTCATCTATACTTAATTCAAAGGATCCCTTCACTGTAACGAGTAACAGTATTCTAATCATAATTAGGATTTTATGTGTATTTAATATTTATTTTCACTGCAAATTTATCCCTTTCAATTCTATTGAGATGAATGAAGGAAAGAAAAAAAGGGAAGAAGAAGAAACTAAAATAGTATCAACATTATTTTTTACAAAAACTTGGTTTTTATGTCACATCCCATAGGGATAAAATATCATATATTGAGCATGTAATCCAAAAGGGGCAATGATCATACTTTCAGAATTAGTTGTCTTGAACAACCATACCCTTTTCGCCCGACACGTCATATTACCAAAAAACGTCGTGGGGTGAATAGTGATTAAGAATTCAATTTCCCGTCCTACCCTAATGCCATCAATTACGCATCGATTTTCCTGCACAACATCAGCCAACAAATTAGATGTTCCTAAGTTCGACCTAGCAAACTTTTAAATTTAAATCTTGGTTTTTAAAAACTTTGGAATAATGTACTATTTCAGACAATACCGACCTCTACGGTAAGAATAATCTCCTTTGTTCCACTACAGAACTTGACTCGTGAATAGGTTAGAACAACACGAACTGTGACAAATAACAAAAATAAATTTTTAAAGAACTTATCGGTACAAGAAAGATCAAAAGAAGAGGGTTGAGAGTTAATTAATTATATGCATCACCCAAGTCATCATTTGCAAACTCTAAAACAATGCGTCTGAAATCTCGTGAACCAATTGAGACAGAACTTCGAAGATCAATCTGGCCGACATCTTCCTCCGCCGGATCCGACAATGCCAGATGGCGATTCGGTATTGGCTGCTCGTCGTCCCCTAAAACAACAACACATGGCGCGATCAAGATCAGATCTTTGAAAAAAAGAATCAAGATTTTGCTATCTTCTTGAAAACCCAATAGAGAAACAAGATTAATAATTCTTGGGGAATTGTTACTTGAACTTGGAAACTGAAGGAGGAGACGATTATTTTGTTGATCGAGAGAGAGGGTGAGTGAAGAAAATCCTGTTTGATTGATGTGAGAGATGGTTCGATGGAAGAGGAGGAGGGGGATTCTGGAAAAGTGAGTGTGGTCGGAGAAAAAGTGGGTGAAGAATTGGGGAATGATTTGGAGGACTACGGTGAAGGGAGGGGAGAGGTGGGAGACTGTTAGGGAGAACTTTTCCGGCGAGAATTTCATGTCGGCTTCGTCGGAAAGGCGAGTGAGGAGGAAGGTTGCTTCGAGAAGTGGCTTGACTTGGTCGAGATTGAACCCGAACGACATCGGTAGCTATGGGAGAAAGCTGTGGGGAAGGGAGGGAGGAGGAGGAAGAAGGACTGCTAAATTGCTAATGGTTTTTATTTCAGGTTCTCAAGTTTGAGAAACTCTTCGGATTTGGCTCTTTTTTATATTGTCTAGCATGCTGGACTTATTTCAGAAGAATAAGAGAGAGAAAAAAAGTTTATTCCCTCTCCGACTATTACAAGAATTTGAATTTTTTTCAACATTTTAAAAGGTCGGAAATTTATTAGAAAAATGTTGGGAGTGATCTCTCCCGATGACAAATATTATTTCAAAAGTTATATTTTGAATCTTACCTTTATATTCGTCTAGAACAAAAATTTTGTATTTATGTAAATGAAAGCAATACACATCGTCATATGCAAAATAAACAATATCTAATTTATTCTTTTGCAAATATTAAAACTTTTTTTTTTAAATTGCACGCTTATTTAGACCGTTTTACCCTCATATTGTACTCTCATTTATGTGTGTATAACTATATTATAATTCCATCCATTTTGAGCAGCCAAAGATAAAATGAATCGAATGGTCTCAATTCTGGTCAATTCTGGTCACAGGGGCAAATATCTCTTCATAATCAACTCCATATACTTGCTTGTAACCTTTTACAACAAGTCTTGTCTTGTATTTTTCAACTTCACCATTTGACTTCAGCTTTGTTCTATACATCCATTTCATTCCAAGAGCTTGTTTATTTACAAGAAACTCAAACAACTCCCATGTTTCATTTCTTTTGTATGGCATCAATTTCTTGATCCATTGCAATCTTCCATTTTCCATCTTAAATCGCCTCATCAAAATTTAAGCAAAATTCATCAAAATTTATAGGATCAACATCGGCAAATAATTTTAGCAAAATCATCAATTCTACAAGTAGCATTATATCGGATTTACATGAGATATAGATTGGATGTATATCAGATATACATATAGATTTGATATATATCATATACAGATATACATCATCATATGTTATCATATACAAATATACATCAGATATAGATTGAATGTGTATCAAATATCATAAGGGTAAAATTGGAATAATAAAAATTTCGAAAATAAAAATTCAAATATTTTGCTATATTTGAAATTTTGAAAAATTGGTGACATTTGTGCAATACATAAAATATTTTTGTTACCCACCACAATTACTCTAAATTTATATATAAGAATAATAGTGTTGGGGAGTTTGAACTGAAAGAATAATCCTATAAATTTGATTAAAATCCGCAATGAAAAGATTTAGAAAATTTTCTTCCTGATGGAATGAGTTAATTTTAACCTTAAAATTTAAATTTTAATCCATAAAATTTTCACTAGAACTAATACAGTTAATATAGTTAAAAGTTAGAAAGTTTACCCAACGAATAAATTACTCAAAATAGCAAAATAGATAACACCCAAAGTCCAATAAAAATAAATACTCAAACCAACCAATTACATTATTCATGACGTTTTCAACAGTCATGAAATCCATTTTTTCATGACATTTTTTAACTGTTGTTAAATCTCTTTGATGTAACATTTATATCCTTTTATGATACGCGATACAATGATGCCGAAAAGAAGTCACGAAATCGTTTAGTGAAATTTTTTAAACATCACGAAAACTCAAATTTATACTAGTACGTGAATTCAACGGATAAAAATATTCAACATCAAGGGCATCACTTTTCAGACAGAACAGGAAATTGTATCAATTCTAAAAATTTATGTGATTAGAGAAGAGTTAATCAGACTTTTCACCAAAGACCATACAAAAAAGATATATACACACGTATATCTTTTCAGGTTCACATAACGTCGACATTTCGCATTTTATAACAATTTTCTTTTAAAAATTAAGCTTATAAATATAGTTTTGTTGAGGATGTCATTTTGAAAAGATAAGAAACCGGTTTATAATAGCCACTTATAATCGATTGATTTTGAGATGTCTATAAATATTAATAAGTCTCATCTATATATATTTTTATTTTGTTATCTACTTTTTGAATATGTTCTCGAAATCTAAGTCAAATTTTGAAAACTAAAACGTAGTTTTTAAAAACTTGTCATTATTTTTAATTATATTAAGAATACGAATGTTTTATTAAGAAGGATGAACACATACTAGCAAAAGTGTGAAGAAGTGGTCGACTAAAAATCATTTATAAAATATATAATGATTTTAAAATTATTTTTAGAAATATTGTCCAAAAATTGATTTTAAGGCCGTGACTGACTAAAAAACATTTATAAGAAAGAAAACCATATTTGTGAGTTAATAGATTTTTTTTTTTTTAGTGTAGTGCAGTTAAACAAATTGTCACACAGAGTA